>JACEFZ010003466.1:0-223660 GCA_014155875.1 Cepaea nemoralis | reverse complement strand
CTCTTGACCCAGTTTCCTTGCCTTCCTCTTTTGATTCCATCTGAGGTTGGTTAATGTCAATTGGTCGCTTATTATGCAATTGCATTTGCCCAGTCCACTTAGTAATTATGTGTGTTCGCACCGGTCCAGTGTGTTGCACCATGTTCCTTCCTAGGTTTACGGTGCTGTTTTTTTTTTTTTTTTTTTCATTTTTCTGTTCATTTATCCTTCAGCCCGACCTCAGCCTTGTCTGTGAACTACACCGCTCGTCAGGAATCCACCTTTTAGCAGTGATGCGAGTAGCAAGAACTTAACAACTTCCTAGGCATCGTAAATAATACTGCAGTTACCATATGCGGGGTGTGAACGAGGCACTCTTGCAGAGATCATGAAATCCCATTCTACGAACCACACTGTCCGTTTCGCTGGAATGATATTCGTAATAGTTGCTCTGGTTTCTATCCTTCACCTTCTTTGAAAAATACCTCCTACAACTGTGTACTTTAATATAGGTTCCACTTTTTATCCCTTCCAGTTTTAGGGTTATCTTTTTCTCTGTTTCTCCTGGACCGTCTGGTTTGAATAATGAGTTCGCAGCTCCCCATGTACCTCTACGAACGTTCTCCGTCCATCTATTCACAAACATCACAAACTCCGTTCCGCACCCTCCCTTGTTCCACCCCAAGAAGGTTCTGAGAGGGTTTCGACATTTTCTGCTTCGCACTGGGCGAACACACCATCATCTCTTTCGAGACTCATCCTAATTCCCTATGTGTGAATTCTGCCAAGTACCATCCATTTTGGAGATTAGGATTTCAGCCTCAGATCTGTATGGCCCCCCCGGCAACATAGCTTCTCCCGGACATACTTTCTAGCGATCTAAACTTCTCCCTATACGTTTGTGCTCGGACGTCATAATGTATTGTTCATCCAAGCGGCTATTTAATTCCTCGTATGATATTTCCTGTCATGTGGTCGCGTTAGGCCCAGTGTGTAGACCTCGTAACCCTGAAACAACGTAAAGCCTGGGATAATTTAATAGCCTATTAATGGTTCTATCCAGTCCCATAGCGACCGCCATTAGCCCTCCGAAACGATCAAAAAAACTGGTATATCTTCTCTTTGACTGTCAATCAAAAGACCGCCAATTCGGGAACACTCTCATTGCATGGTGAACCCTGAGACAAGCAGTGGGGTGCCCAGGGAAGATGAAACTTCCTTCTGCTGCATCTATTTCACCCTTTAGTTTGTGGTCTGAGTTCTAACTCTTTCCCAAGCGGTATTCATGCTTCCATTTCTGGTCTCCTTGGCACAGTTACTCGTTCCCATTTTCAGTTTCTTGGTCTCACTGGCTCCATTTCCGAGTCGCTTAGGGTCCATGATTCCCATCTTTATAGTCGCTTGGTCTCCTGTTCCAGATTTCTTGGACCTCTCTGTTCCACAGACATTACCATTCCGTTTTGGTCTCCCACCTTCATTTTTCTCACTTCAACTCGGTCCCTTCCGCTTCTTCTCGTATCCCGCTTTGACGAATCTCTCGCTCTCGTTCATGGATGTAATCCAGTTAGTTCCGAGCCAAGCTAAACCAATTTCCTCCCCAGTCGCTTGACCCTCTAGTTTCTGCTGTTAGTACTTTAGGAGTGTCCATAGTTAAGAATGTAAGTCGCCACATAGAGTACAGAAACTCAAGCAATAAGAAACCCTTCATAATAAACAGATTAATCTCTACCTAGAACCTATATCATTTATCTATGTCTACTCTAATATTATAAATCACAAAACACCACACAGTACATCACAACCACTTCTCATCCACAATAGGACGATATAGGATAAGATTATGTAGACGAGTGACGTGTGACTAGGTATGTAATGTGTCTAACCACCTATCCACATTTTCCACCTGGTATACTGTGAACTTTTCACACCACTGTAAAGTCACCAAGCGGTTTAATGAAATGCTTACTCCACCATAAATGTAAATGGCCACACATATATCCCAATGGACGTCCGTCCATTAAAAGTCATCTGGTATACTTATATTTATAACAAGAAGTATCTGTCCCTAACATGCAGGTACTCCGCTTTATTGACTGTGCCAATAATGCAGGTTACCCCTCTATGTATATGCCCCTGTTATGCCCAGGTCTATATGGTTATTATTCTTATACCCTGCTCGCTCCACCAATTATGTCAGCTTGTTTTCCAAGGTGAGAGACTCAGTAGAGTTGGACTCTCCGGAATCAAACAAGCACATCTGCAAACTTATTATCTAGTTGGGATTATTGATCTGATTTTATCTACACCCCGCCCATTCTGTCTTCCCTGCCATCATATCTTATTTTCTTTCACTCTCTCTGTTCATTCTCTTCAAACACATACCAGACAAAGTTCCCCTCCCCCCTTTAATCTTCAACAATAAATATAAAAGATTTTATTAACGAAAAAACTATCGCTCTGCCGTGTATTGGTATGGAACCTGTGTATATGGCAGTCGGTATATGTACTGCTAGGTCCGTTCGAAGCAATGAGTCTAGGACGGTTGATCTCGTATGTGAATTAAGTTCCTTCTCGTACTTTTCTGTCAGCCAAACCCCAGGACTGTACACACAGACTTTTTTTTTTAACTCTGTAGTTGATTTTAACACACAATGATCATACGTCCATAGCGCTAATTTGTAGTCGGGATAGCAGATATAAAATCCAAACAGTACAATTGAAACGAGAGAGATAAAACAACAAAAAAAACCAACTCATAAACCTGTTAACACAAAGCGTGAAGGTATATTTCAACCATAAAACTATATCCCGATTTTAGGTAAAAAGGGTCAAATGATATATACGATCAGTATATTTCCCGGTATTTCGGACAACGGTATATAACTCCACCTCTTGAAATAACACACGCCAACTATCCCAACATGTCTAGAGTTACTATGGAGCTGTGTCCTAACACCAGGTCCATACATCATGTTAACAAAGTCTCAATGCTATCTAACTCACCCCCGGTTCAACACAGTGCAATGCCTGCAGTATTTAAGTATCCCTGCCTCTGACCATCAGCTCTGTCACCGTCATTTTCCTTTTAAATGGGAGTGACACCTAGTGGTATATTTGTATGTTGAGCATACAGTATTCTGTATTTGCCATTAAGTTATCCGTTTCTTAATATTAAAACATGTCTATGGGTGTTTTTTCTTGTAGTTTCTAGAGAGGTACTTTATTTTGACATCAAGTGGAGTAAACGTAATTTCTTTTATATGATTTCAATGGAGAGTGACCCTGTGGAGACAGATAGGCTAATCACTAGCGTGACATGCGTCTGTGATTCAAATATAATTTTCTTATGTGATAGTCCTATTTCTAGCCAATACTGAAAAGCCTCACGAAAAACATACGGACATACGATTTCTCCCAACGAAGAAAGTGCAATAAAGTTACACGAACTAATGATAAACACGATAATTGCAATATCTATAGTTCAACACCGCCATTAATAACACACACCTATAATCCCTGATGCTACTATTACTACTAATATATTTAATCCAGTATATAAGCCTCTATTAGAATTAATTGTAAATCCACCGAATCGACACTCCCAATTTATACCGACAAACCAAGCACTCGCTATCCCTTAGTTACAAGGAGCTTGATGGAAATTCTATTCATTTACAAGGAGCACATAAATTGTATAACTTCAGCTTTCCAAATGAGGTCCAAAGTTACTTAGGCATAACTCACCACATTGCTCAAACATTGAAAAACCTCACAATGTTCTACACCAGCTAAATATTATGAATGGCGTGTATCCCATCACGTGAGTTCACGATTGATTGTAAACAAATGATCTACACTCACATTTCGTCGCGACCCGAAACTAAGTTACAGAATACAAATAACATCAAAACAAAAGTTCAATGACAAAGATCACGTATACGGTCCTAGGACACGCATCCGGTTCTCCACGCTGCTTACGTGGGTCCATCACTGTCCCATGCAGTACGTCTAATTGCACTTCAAGCATTCTCCGTTCATTTCCCCGTCGGCCCGATTGAAAATATGCAGTCCTCAAGTATTTACATGATCTAAGTCGTCGGTCACAATGATCTTTTCGGATAAATCGTCCTACCAAATCTCACGATACCCCCTTCTCCTTCCTCTGTAATTTGATATGTAAGTCTATCAAGGAAATCATTAACACCCTTAGAACCAGATATCTTTACTCATCCTCCTCGAACACACTAAAATCTCAAAACCACCCACCAAAAGCCCAACCCACAGGGTGAACACAAAGTTAGCAATCAAGACTCGAAAACTACTCTATATCTCCCTGACCAGCCACAGCGTCCAGGGCACGGACGCGTTCCAAATCTAGTGTGAGAAAGTACAGTAACCAGCGTCATAATGGAAGACACCACGAGCCATGAAATTCAAGTATCACCATAAACGAATCTCCACTATCGTGTAACAACCCCCACTGAATTTTTGTGTCACTGTGATAGTGCTGACGTGTCAATAAGAACACACATAAAAGGACCACCGGTGCCGATTTGATATGTAAGTTATCAAGGAATCATTAAACTGCAGTATTTTCCCTGACATCCACACAACGTGAACACGTTGAAACTCACTTCCCAGGTGATAGGAAGTGTGCTCGGGACAAGTTAGTCTGCGTTGAGCCAGCGTCCAGGACGGACGGTGGTGAGAAGTATACAGCGTTATGGCTCTACAATCTACATGGAGCCACGCTTTTAAATCGTGATTTTGTGTACTGTGATGTGACTGTCGAATACGTGATTGTATATTTGATAATGTGACATGTGGTTGTGTAGAAAATTATACGTAGGAAACTTATAACAGTCTCTGAGTTATTTGCTGTTTAAGTTAACTAGTGTCCGAGTTGGCGTAATATGTCAAGAGTGTAGAGCAACCATCAGCAAGTCATATGCTGAGAGATGACCATGGTGCCGACTGCACAAGAAATTACCTACAGTCATTATCCCTAGGAAGGTGGACGCAATCAACAAACTAGTATTAAGAGGGCAGTCTGACCATGGCAACTTGGGGGTAAATCGTCCATATGAAACCTGAGGCCACAGATGATGATTCTACATACGTAACACTTGCCAACGTAAAGTTTAAGCCACACAGTATCATTCTACAAGTAGAGAATTGGCTAACGGAAAAGTTAATTTCACACATGACGAAACTAGAAACATAATCATCACCAACTCCAGCTATCATAACGAATTTGAAATGGCAAAACATGTGCAGAACTGTACGTATTACAAAAGACATGTGAACAAATTGAACAGATTCGGCAAAAAGATGTATTCACCAAGTCTAATAACTAAATTAGTCTTATCAAGTATTGAAAATGTGACTATGTGAAGTATATAAACAGTTAGTACTATGTGATTGAAGATATTGTTGCATGACTTTAAAGAACAAGAGAAATTTTATTTCTTACAAAGGTGTCACTAGTAACAATAATTTTGCACAAGTTGAACTGTGAAATTAGACTATAATTGTGAATGAAGACAAAGTAAGGGGTCAAACTCGGGAAAAGGAGTCAACAGTGAGTATTGATTATTCTAATGAGCCAGTGGAAAGTGCCTTTTGAATTAGAGATGGCAACAAACCACTTGGTGTTGATATAACATATTTTGTAATAAACACCGGAACTGTGTGAACTGGTAAAGTGCCGGTATTTGACAGAGAATACCTTGTTATAATCGAGAGCCTTAAAAGTTTGTAGTTCACAGATGGTGTAAAAACATTAAGTAGGCGCGATTGAATCTATTTGAAATTGTGTCAAATATCTTAACCGTGTGATTAGGAATTGTGAATTAGAAAAAGTTGTAAACAAACAGAACATTTTAAACTGACACAACGCGGATGTAGGAACTGTGCGCATTGTGGAATGTGTATTTGTTAGCATTAGAAATATTAGGCGTGGGTAGTTATATATAGTAATGTGACATAATGGTTATTGGTTATTTAGTGTGTAATAAACTTATGGCGATTGTGAATTATTATTATGTGGCAGTAGCCTAGCGAACACAAATAAATTAGTTGTTAGTTACATTGTATTACAATTGGAGTACGGCCTGCGTTAGGAAAGAATCATAATTATGAAACAGGTTAGTAGTTAGTATAATAGTTAATTGGTAGTTAAGTGCGGAAACTAGTATATTAACGAAAATTATACGATAATAAGATTATATTAATAGTTAGTGAACTATACGGTAGAATATTTTACGGTTGTTAGGTTATTGTAATTAATTTTGATTATATTATGTTACCAAAATAACACATCGGGTGTGTAAGTATGAACCTTGTTATGAACTATTATTTCCTTTTACAGCAGGAACTTTATTAACTAATTGATTGATTATCATTTAACATTTACATTGATATTGAGTTCATTTTGTGATGATTTTCTGCTTGCTTATGGCAGGACTTTATTAAGATTTATATTGTTTTATTGTTGGTTGCATGATTGTTGAAGTTTCTTATAATTTTATTGATTATTTTTGTGTATGTGGTTCGTAATGATTTTTGCACGCTAAGGATTAATTATTTAGTAGTATTTTGCATGCGGTCTATTAAATAATAGCGTACGTTGGAAATTGATTATAATATTGCTATTCTTTTTCTGAGCAAGTATATTTTCAGCTACAGTTATCAAAGGTACATAGAGACAAGACATCTAGTCAAGTGGTACTGTGGGAACTGACTGAAAGTCGGGGATTGTTCTAACCTGAAGGAGGTCATAGGTTACAGTACCAATATTAAAGTACAGTATCTAACGTAATGTAAGGAGATACTCTTCCTAAAGGACTTTCTATTGGTTGAGTCACTAATATAATAGGTAGTGCTTAAAAGTTAAAGGCAGAGAGTTAATGATGATAGCAAAGACACTAATTAGGTAACAAGATAGAGACATAACTTTCATAGTATTAATATAATGATTTGGACATAGCTGTAAGACAGCAGTCAACATTGCACCCAGAAATAAAAGTGGAGGTTAAGATGTTGTTTTTGACAGTTGGAGACTATAACTTGGTTATCGAATGGCTGTTAGTGGACGAGGAAACATGTTATTAGACGTATTAAGGGTACGCAGCATGCTCGGCTACAGAATTCGGTACGATAGGATTCAGCACTTAAAAGTGATATCATATAGTGTTCATAGATATTAAGGCTATGCACTTGTTGTTTGCATGGATTCATTTTGTGTTCAAAACAATAATGATTCTAATTAATTGATTGTTATTTACTAATACAATGAATTGATGGATTAAGTGAATTATATAGTTAAGGATAATTATTTGAACCATATATAAGAAAGCATTGGTAATATTACAGCGCAATTATATTAACTTTAATAGTAAATATTAATCTATAAATTAGTAATATAGAAATAAATCCTAGATAGCTAGCAATATGAATATGATGGTCAACATGTATTAAGGTGCTTTATATATATATATATATATATATATATATATATATATATATATATATATATATATATATATATATATATATATATATATATATATATATATATATATATATGCTTATTGATTTCTGGTAGATTTTATAGTTTGGTTATGGAGTTCGGTTTGTTAGAGCTGCAGAATTAATGTAAACAAACAACTTAATCAGTACAATAATGTTATAATATAGCCTATAGTAAATTAATAGTAAATATACAGTTTATAGCTATTATTTACAACACATTAGAGAATTTAAATTATTATTAACACTTTATAAAATTCTAGGAGTTAGAGATTGTCACAGCCTCACATAGGGGCGGTAACCAACATAAAGTAAGAGATAGTGGCGAAGGGCTAAAACTCCCGCTCAAGGCAAAGAAGTGAGTCACTCGAAGGCTTGAAGAATCCAGAGCCTTCTCGAAGGACTGGTCAGTGTATCCACTGTCCCGTGGACACTGATGTGGCCCGCCGATTACGGGGTCCACGAGAAACTCGGATAGAGTTACCACCCGTGTCGGATTGCGACACGTGTGAAACGGCAGAGACAGACTGGACATCGGAGAAGCAACAGGGCTTACCTTAAAGGGACTTGATAGTTCAGACCCATGTGTATTTAAGGGTCGTAGACATATGCTAGATATTTGCTTAGAATTGTTTGTTATAATCATGTGTGATGTAAAACCTCTGTGATACGCAACTTGTCAAGTGCGGGCTTGTCAAAACCCACTTCGCCAGCGCACTGTATATATTATATAAATAAATGTTGCTATGTTGTATCTAACGGAGTTTGTTGCCTGTGTGAGCCCGAGTTCAGATCCCCTAGAGATCTAAGACTGTGACAGGCTATTTGGGGGCAATCGCCGGTTTTGGCACAAGCTTTACGTTCAGACAGCTCTTGGTTGCCAAGTAAAAAAAAGAAAGTAAATTATATCAAGTTTAATACAGAACAAGTTTTAAAAAAACTTTGCAGCTATCTAGTAATGAACTAGTATTAGTCCCTCTTCAGATACATTTCAAATGATGTTAATATTATGAAATTTGACATGACTGTGACATTTACGTGACTGTTACTAATTTTTTTTTTATTCCAACAGCAGATTGTTCCGCGAATTATCGGGTGTACGTAACCTATCCTCCAACAGTGGCGAGAGAAGAAGACTACATTCGCAAGTTCAGGGAAAATAAGATGAGTTTCATATCATGCTCATTGCAACCCTAAGCGGTACTTACCATCATCCATTCATGTAACATTTTTTCTATGCATTGATTTGTATGTATATTCTAACATCATAACCAACAAAACTTTTCATGTGTATTTGCTCATGTAAACATTAAGGGAGATAACTAAATTTTCTACTCCTCAACTATTTTTCTAAGGGATTTAATTTCAGTAAAGTTAACAACAACTAAAAGACAAGATGTCAACGTTAGAACAATGTATTGAGGCAGGTATTAGATTAGGATATAAAGAGGAGAAACTGTCAGAATGGGCACAAAAGACGCATTCAGAAAATATGGCACGAGAGGAAAGAGCAATGGAACGAGAAGAGAAAAAGATGCAATCAGAAAGAGAAGAGAAAAAGATGCAATCAGAAAGAGAAGAGAAAAAGATACAAATGCAAATTGAGGCAGAAGAGAAAAAGATGCAGATGCAATTGCAGGCTGAAGAAAAGAAAATGCAACTGCAGGCTCAAGAGAAGCAAATGGAGCTTGAGGCCGCGGCCAAACAAGCCCAGTTAAATGCAGAGACACAGATAAGACTAAAACAAATGGAAATTGACTCCAACCTAGAAATGTCAGTAAACAAAATGAAAAGTAAGGAAGAGGAACAAAAATACAACAAATATAAAGGCCTCGTTAAAGCATTCTGCTCAGGAGATTCTATCAGCGCATACTTAGAAAACTTTGAGTGTTTAATGACCTACCATAAGGTCGCAAAAATCGACTGGTCATTTATTTTGATGAGAAATTTAGCACTGGAGCCCTTAAAAGTAATAGAGACAGTTCCACAAGATATGAGGAAAGATTATGATTATTTAAAGCAAAGGATACTCCAACATTTCTCACTAGATACAGCAGGCTATCAACAACAGTTCGCAAAATTAGCCCCACAACCTAACCAAACCTTCATAGACTACGTGTCTACAGTTCAGGATATTTGCACAAAGTGGATAAACTCAGCAAAAACAAATAACAACCATGACAAACTGAAAGAACTCATTATAATTGACAAAATTGTTAGTACAATTCCAACACCTATTTCTAAATTTTTGAAACAAATGGATTGTAAGACTATCCAAGAGGTAGAAACCAAGGGGAGTGCATTTTTTACAGCGAACCGCGATATTTTCCAGTTAAACATGAGCCAAAATGAAACAGCAGCAGTTACAAACACTAGAAACTCAAAACCAACTGAAAATAAGTTCAAACAACGCTCGAAGTTCACAAAACCAGTCAAGTGCCAGTATTGTCATCTGACACACGAAGAGTACGCGATGTGTGACAAATCACCGAATTATCCGCATCATCTCCAAATGATAGTGGAGAAACAAAAGAACAAGAGAAATGCGTATCAGAGAGCGGTCAAATGCTATTTTTGTTCCAGCTATGGACATTATTCACGATTTTGTGAAGGGCGAAAGATAATGAAGCAGGCCAATGCCGCACTAATTGACACTTCCTCAGAGGAAGAGATTGAACAA
Source organism: Cepaea nemoralis (assembly GCA_014155875.1). NCBI lineage: Eukaryota > Metazoa > Mollusca > Gastropoda > Stylommatophora > Helicidae > Cepaea > Cepaea nemoralis. The sequence goes on along the minus strand of JACEFZ010003466.1, from coordinate 213,471 downwards.
CTGAACGAATGTGACAACCAGAATGAAAGTTTGAGTGAGCTAGGGAATGCAGTGCAAATCATTGACACCATTACAGATAACAAATGTAACACCTGTAGAAAATTTCAGCTTGATACAACGTTGTTATGCGGCCACACAATCCCAGTTTCTAACGAAATGGCCAACGCAGCCTTATCATCAACAGGCAAATTAAATTTCACAACAGGTTTTGTAAATAACAAAAAGTGCACATTAATACGCGATTCCGGCGCAACTCTTTGTGGAATTAAAAAAACATTAGTTAACGACAAAGACTACACACACAAATACGTAACTTGTCGCACATTCGCAGGCACGATCGAAAGATACCCCCTAGCACTTGTCGAAATTCGCACACCGTTTATATCAGGACTAGTATTGTGCGCAGTACTAGAAAATCCTGTCGCTGAGATTATCCTTGGGAATCTTCCCAACATAAGATCTTGCTCTGAAAAGGAAATCAGAGATTGGGAGCAGAAAAACTGTATCCAGAACCCAAACAGCGATTCTAAAGGGAAACACCACGCGTGCTTGTCTCAAACTGCCAAAAGCACAAGGGAGACAACCAATGACGTAATTCAAAATGAATTCACCGAGGTGCATAATGCAGGGGCGGTTGAATCTGTCAGTGATACCACCAACTTAAAACCTCGAACTGAGGATGCCATCGATCCACAAATTACCAAGCCTGTAGATGTGCAACAACACACACAACAGACTAATGCAATAACACGACAGACAACACACAAAACCCACACCGACCAACTTCAGGAGTCGCTAGAAATCATATTACCTAACACTACCGCCACTAATTTTGGAGAAGAACAGAAAGCAGATCCTACACTTTCCCAATATTTTCGGTTAGTAGGACTTAAACCAAAATTGACTAAAAATGCTTCATGGACATTTAGAATAAAGAACAATGTTCTAACTAGATTATATACCAGAGATCAGACCACGATACAGCAAGTAGTTCTACCTCAATCACATCGTGAGAAAGTACTAAATATAGCCCATGACTCACCTTTCGGAGGTCATATGGGTTACGAAAAGACTAGAGCCAGAGTCCTGACCCAATTTTATTGGCCTAAATTTTGCCAAGACATAAAAACCTATTGTAGATCATGTGATACATGTCAGAAACTGGTTAAAAAGGGGAAAAAAGCCTACGGCAGAAATTCAATCAACCACAACTGCCTCGAGGCCATTTCAAATCGTGGCAGTTGATTTAGTAGGTCCTTTGAACCACATCTCAAACAAAGGAAATAGATATATTTTTACACTTATTGATCTATGTTCGAGATGGCCAGAAATGATTCCATTAAAATCTATCTCCTCTAAGGATGTGACGGACGTATTTTTACAGATATTCTCCCGTTTTGGCTTCCCGGAGAAGATAATTTCAGATAGGGGAACACAGTTCATATCTAATGCCACCCAATCGGTAACTAAGTTACTAGGCATAAAACAATGTTTCACCAGTCCCTATCGACCGGCCGCGAATGGAATTTGCGAAAAACTAAATGGGGACCTGAAACATATGTTATCCAAAGTGACAGCTGAAAATCCAGCCGATTGGGATATACTTCTCCCAACGGTGCTGTTCGCATATAGAGAAGTCCCACAATCAAGCACAGGGTTCTCTCCGTTCGAATTGATATATGGAGCGAACCCAAGAGGACCTCTCACTATTTACAAAGATATAATATCACAACCTGTAAATACCCAATTACCAGTTGCCACCTATGATTTAGTCACTGACACCAGAGACAAAATCATTCGATCCTGTATACTGGCCAGAACATCATTACAGGAGAAAGGTTTTAGGTACAGGCAGTACGCCAACAAAGGTGCAAAAACGATTGTATTACAACCAGATCAGGATATTTTACTATTGCTACCTGACAAGAGAGATTTACTATCAACCTCTTGGCAGGGACCATTTAAAATTGTGAGAAGAATTTCGGAAGTTGACTACGAAATTTCTTTGAATGGAAAGTTGAAAATATTCCATGTAAATATGTTAAAACCATACTATTCTAGAAATGACAGTGACACGAATAAGCAGACGCAGATGACAGATAACAGAAACGAAACGACAATTACCCAACTGAATGACACCTCGACAAACGAAGCATCGTTAACTGACTCATTCTTGCGACAACGAAGACGACGAAAACATATTTACAGTACCGACAATATGGGATGACGACAACGACGACCAATTTGACGACACATTGACAACTATTAGTCTCGACGACGACGACAATGACATTGAAGACAATTTACAAACAGTAGCATCAGTAATAAATCAGACGGACGTAGACAATACGGAAATTCCAGTACCAATTATGAATGACGACAGTAGTATGAAGGACATACAAATCTCTGACACTTTGACACAACAGCAGCGACAAGACATTTTGTCTCTCCTTAACGACTATAAAACTATCTTCTCAAACAAACCTGGACGGACTGACAAAATAACACATTCAATTGTGTTGACAGATCTGACACCGATCAAATGTAGACCATATTCTATTCCTTTGCATTATAGAGCAAATTTAGACAAAGAAATTTTGGATTTAGAGAAAAATAGAATAATACAGAAATCTATGTCCCAGTATTCTTCGCCAATTGTCCTGGTGAAAAAGAAGGACCAAACGATTCGTTTGTGCATAGATTATAGAAGGTTAAATACGATAACCACAACAGATGCTGAGCCAATGAACAGCTGTGAAGACCTCATTTTGAATATGTCTCAATCATCCTTATTTTCTAAGGTTGATTTAGCGAAAGGTTACTGGCAAGTACCACTACACCCTTCTTCAAGACATATAACAGCATTCGCTACACCTCTTGGGTTGTACGAATGGAGATATCTTCCATTTGGTCTCAAGAACGCTCCCGCCACATTTGTCAGGTTAACTAGATTGTTATTGCACGGCATCAAGGACGTGCAATCTTATATTGATGATATATGCATTCATTCTTCTAACATGACTTCTCACTTACTTACACTCCAACAAGTCTTTAACCAAATCTTTCTTTTTGGACTTACTATCAAACCTTCCAAGGTTGAAATAGGCTATAAACAGATAGACTTCCTTGGTCATAGGATTTCCGAAGGCAAACTGTTGACAGATGATAAAATTGTATCGAAAATTCTCAACCTAGAAATTCCTACTACAAAGAAACAAGTTAGAAGCTTATTAGGTCTCATAAACTATTATGCCAAGTTTATACCAAACTGGGCAGAACTCACATCAGTTTTTTCTAATCTGTTGACAAAAGATCATCCAGAAAAATTTTGTAAAAGTACCCGCTTAGAGGATGCAATGTGCAGATTGAAATCCATTTTTTCTAACCCACCAGTATTAAGATTACCAAACATAGATATACCCTTTATTTTGACCACAGATTCGAGTGCTATCGCAATTGGAGGATGCCTTATGCAAGAAGTGCAAGGAGTGAGACATCCAATACTCTACGTAAGCCGGAAGCTGAACAAGGCAGAAATCCATTATTCCACGGTGGAATTGGAGGCATTAAGTCTACTATTTTGTATGCGGCGATTATCTAAGTTCCTCTTAGGTTCCCATTTTGTTGTGCTAACCGATAACTCGCCATTGTTGGTACTTAAGCAAGGTGTTCCTAAAAACCATCGTTTACAAAGATGGTGTCTTCTTCTTCAAGATTTCGACTTCGAAATCCGCCATATCAGAGGCACTGACACCATTATTGCTGATATTTTATCGCGACAAACGAAAGCGCCAGCAGAATAACATTAGGCACATTAATAATTCGCCATACAAGAAGCTGTGATATTTTATTCTGTGGCATAGAACAGTGTAACTCTACACCTGCTAGAGAACTTTCATTTAGAAGTAATAACACCCCAGTGAATAGGTTACGTATAACACCTACGAACTGTGAAACTTTGAGAACTCTATACTACCAATTACCAAAGCTCTAGAAACAATCCGAGCGATAGATAATATCTGTGAAATGATTTCAACCAGTGAACTGACAGTGATCATGAAAGCATTAAGAACACTTTATACTCGACATTAAGAACATTGCATACTTGCTGTTGCTAAGAAACTGTGCAAACAGCCGGAATAGAACTACGTCGATTACAACATTCAAGAGACAGCCATATTATCCGTTAACATTCATGGCATGACACGCGGACAACAGGAGGACAACGCACACATCGTCGTTGGATTTAGTTAGTTAGTTAATTAATTTAGTAGTATTTAATATGTATTATACTTGTGTTGAATTATGTATATAAAATATGTCAACCTATAACTTGTATATTTTCTACCATAATATTACAGGTATTTCCACTCATAGGCGAAATATTCTTCCTATGCAATTTTCTCTATTTAAGTTATGAACCATTTTTTGAGTACTCGTACAAAAAGTACTTATTATCTTAAAGGGAACATATCGCCTAATCCGTTTTTCTAAGGGCAGTAAGACTTACCTCAACTTTATTTAGATATTTTAACTAAATACTATTTTGTGTGAAAGATGTGTGAATGACAGGGTGAATGAATTAAATAAGAGAGCGATATACTGAGCGGACAAATTGTACGCAAAACGTATTTATTTTAATTTGTCTGCGTCTTTCATGTAAAATGTATTACCTGTCTAAATTTTTGATACATGTTTAGTATTTAAGACACTACATCTAAGCGCCACTGCTTGGAATGCCCGATCATGCATTACACACATTGGGGTAATTCATGACAAAGGATATCCCAACTCGTGACGCTTGGAGATAAACCACACATTGAGCACACACTTTATACAAAACTCAAAACTGAACACTAACAATTAAAATACAGTCACTTTATTAGAAGCAGCAACATATTAGTCAATACACTAACAAGCCAACAGGGACACAGGTAGTCAGAGGGGATAAAACAACAGCGTAACTACATATTCAGCATTATACAACATACGAAAGTAAAAGTGTATAGAAATGCACACACAGGACAAGATTTGCAGGTGCACTTAATTAGCCAAGACTTTTGTCTTGTTAATACTCTCTTACATAGAGTTTAATTATCTTGGTATCAGTGGGATACTTGAGAAGGACGGGTTGTAAAAACAACTAGGAAACGTCACGTAACTTCGGTCAGATTAGCATTTTTAAGGACACAGAAGAGAGAAACCTCTTCAGCAAATCATCGTGAAGTGGTGTATGGGAGAATACATGAGTGTTGATGCAGATATGTAGATTGCCAAGTTACTATCCACCAAACTACAAACACCGACTTTATGTGATTCTGTGACAGAATTAGTACAAAACTAATTACCTTATAATAACCCATCAAATCAGGGGGGAGAGGGGGACTCCTGTCACAGCCTCACATAGGGGCGGCAACCAACATAAAGTAAGAGATAGTGGCGAAGGGCTAAAACTCCCGCTCAAGGGAAAGAAGTGAGTCACTCGAAGGCTTGAAGAATCCAGAGCCTTCTCGAAGGACTGGTCAGTGTGTCCACTGTCCCGTGGACGCTGATGTGGCACGCCGTTTACGGGGTCCACGAGAAACTCGGATAGAGTTACCACCCGTGTCGGATTGCGACACGTGTGAAACGGCAGAGACAGACTGGACATCGGAGAAGCAACAGGGCTTACCTTAAGGGGACTTGATAGTTCAGACCCATGTGTATTTAAGGGTCGTAGACATATGCTAGATAGTTGCTTAGAATTGTTTGTTATAATCATGTGTGATGTAAAACCTCTGTGATACGCAACTTGTCAAGTGCGGGCTTGTTAAAACCCACTTCGCCAGCGCACTGTATATATCATATTAATAAATGTTGCTATGTTGTATCTAACGGAGTTTGTTGCCTGTGTGAGCCCGAGTTCAGATCCCCTAGAGATCCGAGACTGTGACAGAGATATTATTATTAAAAATAAATATTAGTTTTAAATCAATAACTTGGTAGTCAATAATAGGTAGAAAAATTATTTTATGGAATAGAAAAATTAAATTATAAGCAATGGTTGTTATTATTGCAAATATAGTATTATATTATATATTATATAATTAGATGATGGATGTTGTGTGTTATGTAATCATTATTCCATCCTTCCATCATGTGCCATGCCGGTAAGCGTGGGCGGTCATGTTTTGCCATCTCACTCGATCACCAGAGTCATGGATCAGCTCCGTGTTCCTGTCTCGACCATGCCATGTGGCCAAGCCATCCAGGTATTTGCTTCTAGGTCTTCCTCTTGGTCTGTTCCCTTCGATCTTACCAGTTGTCACCAAGTTCTCCAATCCATCTCTTCTCATAACATGCCCAAAAAATTTTGACTGTCTGCGTCTAATGTCTCTAATCAGTTTACGATCTTCGTTTGTTTCTTGAAGGACCTGTTCATTGGTCTTTCTGGCTGTCCATGGTATTCTTTGCATTTTCCTCAGAAACCACATTTCTACAGCCATCAGATGTTTTTCAGCTTGACTACTCATTGTCCAAGCTTCACATCCATATAAAAGTACAGGTTCTATGTAGCACCTCAACACTCTTTTTCTCGTTTCAATTGACATCCTTTTAGTGGTCAGTATGTTTTTCATCTTGCTAAAGGCTACCTTAGACATGGCGATTCTTGTTCTAATCTCTTCAAGGCATCTCCCATCAGATGTTATAACTGTTCCGAGATAATTGTACCTATTCACTTTTTGAAGAATATTCCCATTTACTTGTATATTACATTGTGGTATTTCGTTCTTCTTAGTGACGACCATAACCTGTGTCTTTTTACAATTTACTTATAACACTCGTTGTTCACTGTGTGTAACAACTGCATCTACTAAATGTTGCAGGTCCTGTTCATTGTCTACAATCAAGACTGTATCGTCTGCATGTCTAATGTTATTGATGCATCGTCCCCCAATGTTGATTCCTTCCATATCTTCAATATTTCTGAAAATACTTTCACTGTACAGGGAAAACAGATCTTTAGCATCTAGTAGCCTGTTGACGGTCTGGAATCACCTGTTGCGAATGACTATTCCTACCGGGCGAGGCTGCTCCTATGCAGCACCCATTTAGGCCGTTTCTCTGATTATCGATGAGTCCACACAACATGATTTTCTTGGCATCTATAAAGAAGGTAGTTTGCCATTGCTTTCCTTCCTAGCAGTGACCATACTGGTCAGTGACTGTAGCCATTGTCTCCTCAAAAAAGAGATCCTCTGCCTACCGTCGTGATGGTGAAGACCATAACCTACAATTATCTGTCGGCTGCTCTTCATCTTCATCCACCACCTGCACACATGGCTTCACGTAATCCTGATCGGGGGGCTAAACGGGTACTCCACCTTGCCCAAGGGTGTCCCGTAGGCTAGCGGAGGGAAGTAGGCGCCTTACTTCTCCTTTGATAGGGGATACCCCACCGGGCTACCCTATTATAATATAATTATTATTACCATTGCATAATTATTATTGATACTTATTAATGAATATTGTGAACTACTGATGTAAATGCTATATAATTTTAGGAATGAGAATATAATTACTTATTGGTTGAGTATAGATATTATTTATTTAATTTTGTTATTAATTGATTGATTGAGACATATATTTTGTGTTCATAGTTACTATTATGTTGCATTTATTGATATTTGTTGATTGATTTTGATTAATTTAAGAACAAATTGTTTAAATGTATAGGATACTTATTATTTGAATAATTAATGAAATTGATGAGACTACTATATAAAGGATGAAGATACAACAGAAGCTACGGCAGTTGAAGCGCAATGATTTGGTCAAGTGGAAGGAAGCGGTCAGTAATATAAGATTCTTCAGGCTTATTAGCTGCTACTATGTTCATTGCTATACGCTAGGTCTACAACGACAGAGTCAAAGAGGATTTCTATTTTAATATGCTGGCGGTACTTGGGACTTTGTACAAGCATGGGCGGTGGTGGAAGTCTGTGGCTGCAGTGGTTGACTGACTGGGGATGCGGGTGGTCAAGTATGTTAACGCGATAATAGCTAAATATGCTGGCGGTACTTGAAACTTAGTATCTTACTCGGGCAATCCTTGCAGTCCTGTATCAGTCTGTCTACCATGGGAACGCTGGCTTGCGTTGTACAGGTGGCCTTGTATGTTAACGCGATGACAGCTGATCTTCTAGACCTGAGACGAGTAGTTAGCAAATGGTGGGTGAATATGAGCAGACGAAGCTGAGTGTTGTTCAGTCTTGTATGACCACTATTGACCCTACCTACCAACAATACGCTGAATTGATTAGAATACCAGCACAGCATTGATAAAATGGAAATATTGATTTTCGGAGTCATATTAGAAACTGAGGGTTCATATAGAGATATAATAGAACTTAGATGCAGAAATTTTGATTCGATATTACAAAGAACATTTACATTGATATTGTTGTATAGTAATTAGATTAAAGGTTGTAGGACAAAATAGAGGTATGGATTTGGATGTACTTTATATTTTGATGAGAATAATTAACCAGTTGTATATTTCAGAGTGACAAGAACTTATCAGGTGTTATGGAAAGACGACAGATAGTTAAATTATAATTAGAGTGTAGTATTGTTACATTATAAAAGAAATAAGGTGCATTAATATTGCTTACATACCTTAAAATTGGATATTTCAAAAATTGATTCTCAATTTTTGCCAGTAGAAAGGGGGAGGGGGGGGGGGGGAATGCCATGACCTTGACGACGTCATGGCATGGTTAAGCTATAGCCTAGGTCAGAGAGTAAAGGTTATGGCTGTGTTCAGCAAGTCAACACTTCAACGTGGAAAGCAGGGACTTTCCACACAACGTGAAAACGTTGGAACTCACTTCCCAGGTGATAGGAAGTGAGCTCGGGATAAGTTAGTCTGTGTTGAGCCAGCGGCCAGGACGGACGGTGGTGAGAAGTATACAGCGCTATGGCTCTACATGGAGCCACGCTTTTAAATCGTGATGTAGTGTACTGTGATGTGACTGTCGAATACGTGATTGTATACTTGATATTGTGACATGTGGAAAATTATACGTAGGAAACTTATAACAGTCTCTGAGTTAACTGCTGTTTAAGTTAACTAGTGTCCGAATTGTTGGAATGTGTCAAGAGTGTAGAGCAACCATCAGCAAGTCATATGCTGAGAGATGACCATGGTGCGGACTGCACAAGAAATTACCTACAGTCATTACCCCTAGGAAGGTGGACGCAATCAACAAACTGGTATTAAGAGGGCAGTCTGACCATGGCAGAGGCATTGGAGAACATCGTGACAACTAGAGCGATCGAGGGGAAGAGAGGCAGACCAAGAGAAACGATGCTGGGTGGCTTGAGACGGTGGCATGGAGGAATATCATTAGCAGAGTTAATCCAGAACACCAAAGACCGATATTTGTGGAGAATCATGAACGCCTACACCAGCAGGCATGGCTCTTGATGATGATGATGATGATGATGATGATGATGATGATGATGATGATGATGATGATGATCACCTTGAGGATAAGAAATACTTCACATTCGATCAATATTAGAGTGACTGTGAGTTGTAAATATTTCAACCATAATATAATCCATGTAGGAACTTCACATGATATTCGACTCTACAATATGTACCTGTAGGTAGTGAAATACCCCCAGCCACAAACTATCAGCCTATTAGGTGTGGCTTATGAGTTTAAACTATGCAGGTACTTAGTTTAGTCAGCTGGATGCACCTACCTGTGATATTGCAGGTGCAAATATGGGCACTTTTTTCTAAGTCCCTAATGTGTGATTGGAGTCACCGCTGCTCACCTGAGCCTTGTCGCTGTACTCACCGTTGACGATGCAGTAAAACTCCGCCATGGCTGGGGACAGTTCTAGATTGGAGAAACAGACTCGTTTGTTAGTTCTGTGAAGTTTGTAGTCTGTAAAGTGTGTTAGTTCTGTGACGTTTGTAGTTATGTGAAGTGTGCGTTGCTAAGTTGGTTGTCTGAGTGAGTCCCCTGGTTCATCTGCCTATGGTTGCTGATATTCTTGCTATTCTAAGTCCATCTCTAACAGTCACACTAGCACTCAGCAGGAAGTTCTTATGTTTACATTGCCACGGCTGGAATCGGATAACATATAGTGCTTCGATATATTTGAACAATTGATTATTGTTCGTAGAATACAGTATGGGAAATGCTGACTGTTTATTGACTGTGTAGTTTCTAATCAGCAAATGTTCTGAAATGGCCGAATTTGACGTTTTATGACCTGTCGACTGCACATGAATTCTTGAAGATTGATTTAACTCTCTTTTCCACCACAATGGTATATGTTCGGCTATATGTTCGGATTTGCTAATTGTCTTTCTGTTCTGCCTATGTACGTTGCTTGTCACTCACTCTGGAATTGATAAATACAGTTTGATGTGGATAGACATGCTCACCAACATCACACGCCATCGACTATTAGAAGATTGGCAGTGCACCAGACTGAAGGCTGTGACAGACATGATCATCAATGTCACATGGCATAGATTATAAGAAAGTTGGTGCGTCATACGCATTTTCTAGCGCTATCAAGACAAGTCTCTCCGTAACCCCGAATACTCTGGTGGTTGACGTGAGCGCACGAGAATTGGAAGCGGTTCGAGTCGTGCCAGTGACTTATGAGAGTATGGAGCCGGTCGCTCAGAAAGTCGTGGCGTGCTGATGAGCGTAATTTAGCCTAGGAATCAACATACAGCTGAAAGATGCTGGTGTTGACCGCAATATCCTGAAACAGGATGGAAACGCGGGGAAAAAAATCAAGACAAGTCACCTGAACAAGTCAAGAAGCCTGATACAGGGGAAAATCGCATGTTGCAAGAACAACAAAGGACACGTGGCAACCAAGATGTGGGAGCCGACAATAAGATGAGCGGAGAGAATCTGACTGCGAGCTGCAGCAAACAACACGTTAGTTAGTTAGTTAGTTAGTTAGGTAGTTAGTTAGTTAGTTAGTTAGTTAGTTAGTTAGTTAGTTAGTTAGTTAGTTAGTTAGTTAGTTAGTTAGTTAGTTAGTCGACAGATCATTCTCATTGCACATCGAACCATTCAGTCCATAAGTGCTCGGATCCCCTCCTCAGTAAATCCCGCAGCATGTAGCGGCTAACGACACGAGTTATGTGTTGGTTTATCAATCTTCTTTGGCTTCCTGCGTAGTGTTCTTGTTTGGCCACCCCTCTTTTTATTTTCTGTTCTCGCAGTCTGATCATGGTTGTAGATTCGCAGTCATCACTTGGTTCTCGATGAAGTTCTCTAACGAAGCTACCACGAGGAAGCACGACGACAACCCACCACAAACAAGAGCCAAACCTACTGAGAAGCAAGAGGGAGGAGAAAGACACCAGAGTCGAAAACACCGACTTACCGACAAGCAAGTGGGTTGTCAAGCGTATCCAAGTGGAGCTATCAGACGAAGAAATCATGAAGCAGCTACGAGAAGAGAACCTCCACGTCAGATTCTTGAAGTCGGAGCGGCTCCTCACCTACTCCAAGATCCCTATGACCTTGGCGGAGTGACGACAGAAGGCAGCGAGATGCCAAACACATTCTCAATCAACAAGAAAATGCAACAGCCAGAGAGATTCATTCCAAGAGTCAATCAATGTTCAAAATGTCAGAGGGCCGGCCACAGCAGAGCAGCATGTCGCAGTAAGACGGAAATCTGCCTGGTACTGCGCCGATCACCACGCCTTCAAGAAGTGCCTGCTGGCAAACTGGACAAGGACTTCCGAGCACCCAACAACAAAATAAAGTGCGGCAACTGACTGGGCAAGCATGGAGCAAGATACTTTGGGCTGTCCGTACCTGCAACGACACAGAGACGTATTAAAGCTCGCCATCAACACAAGTGACACCATACAACGAAGCAATGCAGAGGTGTGAGACAGCCACGGGTATATCACAAGCTGAAAGAGATCAACTGCAAAAACAGATAGACGAGTTGAAGAAACAAGTCAAGGCACTGCTGACGCCGACTCCGACCAGCGGCAACGAAAAACTACTGGCGGAAATGAAGGAGATCCATCAAATCATCAAGCAAGAAGTGGAACATGTGGCACTGATAAAGAAGGAGAACGAAGAAATCCTACAAACCATTAAATCAGAGCGAGAACTACAGAAAGCTGAAATGGAACTTTTCCGAAACAAACCAGCAGAAGCCATACAAAACCGTAAGACGAAAACCAAGAGACCGAGCCTTAACAGCAAGCTAAAGCCAGCAGCCCAACCACGACGCCGAGTCATACAAGGGGAAACCAATATTCCGCCAGACATCCGAAGAAAACCGAGATGAGCACCCTGATGAGGGCACTGAGAGGCATCAGGGATCTACCTTGGAGGAGTGCCTAGAATCGATAAAATTGCAGGCAATTAGAGATTAACTCGGGCGCAAGGAATTCAGAATGCGCTGGAGAGAAAAAGAAAAGAAGCCCAAGAAACTCAGGGGCAACCGATAGAATATCCAGATGTACACTATCACCCTGAGTCCGGCCTCGAGTACTATATAGATATCGGAGAGATCTTCCCGTAGGTGTCCACGGAGGAAGACTGCGAAAGGAAACATAAACTATTCATCGAAATAGAAAACATGAGCAAGCAAGCAGGAAAAGAACAACATCGAAAAGCTTCTGCGGACAATGCACAAAAAAGGGGCTAACAGACCAAATAAAAAGTCCTTATAAGGACTGCAACCAGCCAAGCCAGACGAGCCATGAGTCTGCACCAACACAGAAAACCACAAGAGGAGACGGGCACTAAGGATAGCCGCCGACAAATCCACCAGCTTACGTCACAGGCACAAAAGCCTATATAACCAGTACGGGAGATGACTAACTCTTAAGAGCGCACAAGACAAGAATCAGGGTGAATAAACCCACAAAAAACCACGGACCTCAACAATAACCACAGCTGAAAGAAGCAAGTTGAACGAGGCCGAATTTGGAATTTTTGTTTTTCAAGTCAAGTCAAATCGAGACAGAAGGCTGTGGACAGACATAATCACCAACGCCACACGGCACGGACAAGAATATATATATATATATATATATATATATATATATATATATATATATATATATATATATATATATATATATATATATATATATATATATATATATATATATATATATATATATATATAAGAGTTGTGTGTTTCTCGCAATCAATTTCCAAGACTAGAATTTGTGCGCCATTATTTGGCTGATTAAAATTGTAAACCCGCGGGTTTTTTTTCCACTCACCATAGCATCTGAGTACAGCAATGAAGGCCAGGAATACACAAAGTCTGAGGGGCTGCATGTTGTCCAGTGTTGTCTCTGAATACGACAAACAGCAACGAGAGACAGACTATAAATAGACCATCCCAGCCAGGGGATATAATCTATATGCATGGTTTATGTAGACCACCCACAATGGCCTCAAATTGTCCTTATCACATCCAAATGTGATTCTATAAACACTGGCTGGAAAACCCCACAAACAGCTCAAAAAATCATGCGATGTGTTCTTAACCAATCTTGTATAGTTAGCATTTGCATATTATTATAATAATGTCACGAGAAAGAGACCAACCCCACTCTATATGTATATGAACAGCATCTGTCTCAGCTGGTTGGTGTTTACGTAAGCTCTCACTTGAAATATAGAAATTATATCACAGCGGCAGTCCTAATGGAGATAGGCTGTTTATCTGACTCGTTATTATTAATTTGTTAGTTCATTCAGTCATGTATTGCCATCTCACTCGATCACCAGAATCGTGGATAAGCTCTGTGTTCTTGTCTCGACCATAACACGTATCCAAGCCATCCAGGTATTTACTTCTCTGCCTTCACTTTGTTCACTTGTTTATGGGTGGGGTGTTGTGTGGAAGGGGAGATGTGTGAGGGGTGGTGGAGGTTTGGGATATGCGGGTGATGACGGATGTATGTGAGGATGGGGGATGTGTGTTTGACTGGGTGGTTTGGGTGTGTGTGGGTGGGAGCGTAGATGAGAGATGCATATGTTGATGGGTGGGTGGGTGATGTGTGGGTGATAGTGGTTGATGGATGAGTACGTGAGTGGGTGGATGTGTGTGAGAGATGAGTGTATGTTGGGGGATATGTGTGTGTGTGGTTGAGAAGATGTGTCTGAGCGGCGGATGTGTGTGGGTGGGGTATATATGAGTGGTGGGGTGTGTGTGGGTGGGAGGTGTGTGTTTTTGGATGAAGAATGTGTTGGTGGGTGGGGATGTGTGTATGGGTGTGGGGATGTGTGTATGGGTGTGGGGATGTGTGTGTGTGTGTGAGTGTATGTGTGGTGAGATGTGTAGTTAAGAGATGTATGATTGTGGATTGGAGATCGGGGGCGGGGGAGGGGGTTGTTTCGGAGTGGGTGGGTGGAGGATTGTGGGAGAGTGTTGTGTGTGTGTGGGGGGGGGGGCGGGATGTGTGGGTGTGAAATGTGTGTATGTGGGGGATGCATGGGTGGGTGCGGGTTTTGTGTGTGGGTAGGTGCGGGATATGTGAGTTGGCGGAAATATGTGTGTGTGGGTGTTGGATATGTAGTTGGAGGAAGTGTGTTTGGCTGAGTGGTTGGGGTATGTGGGTGGGTGGTGGAGGATATGTTGGTGGGTGAGTGTTGGTAGGTTAAGGGATGGGTGGAGGATGTGTTCGTGTGAGTGTGGAGATGTGTGAAAGGGGGAGGATGTGTGGATGGGTGATGGATGGGTGGATGCGTACATGTGTGCCTGGGTTTGTGTGTGGGTGGGTGGGATATATGTGTGTGTGTGGGATGTATGGGTTGGGGGATGGGTGGATGGATAGCGGCATGTATGTGCCTGTGGGTATGTGTGTGGTTGGGTGATGGATGTGTGTGTGTGGAGGACACGCGGATGTATAGGGGATGGGTGGGTGGGTGGGGGCTTTGTCTCATAACATGGTTGCTTGCTTTCTTGCTTGTGTTCTTTGGCTTGAGCTCCAACGCGAAGTCCTGTATGTCGGATGAAGGCATCCTGTTGTCCAACATCAGTGTGATGTCATACAGGACCTGAGGTTTGCGTGAGTATCTGTTGCCCCATCTCTGGCTTATTGGTGTGCAGACTTGTGGTTCCTCGCCGTACAGGCAGACACTCTCCGACTTCGGAGGAATCGGCGATCCTACTGACTTTAACCAGGACCCCGAAGGGACCTGTTGCCCAGGACGCTCGACGAGGACGCGTCAATATGTCTTGGCCAGTATATAACCCGGCCCTGGTGCCTTGGAAACACCTCTGCGTCCCTCATAACATGGTAACATGCATTGTTTATGTTTACAACATTCATTTGACAATGTGGTTTTTTCCTTTGTGAATGCACTATGCACTGATGAACGAAAGATGAGTGATTGGAAAGGCCGAATATAAGACGGCCCTGCGTGCCCAATTTGTTACCCTTTGAAAATAAAGTTCGTTCGTTCGTTCGTTCACTTCCTCTCGATCTTCCTCTCGACCAGTTGCTACCATGTTTTCAACTGATCTATTCTCAAAGCGTGACCAAAAAATATAGACTGTCGAAGTTTAATTTCTCTAATCAGTTTTACGATTTTCATTTGTTTCTTTCAGGACTTGATCATTGGTTTTTCTGTCTTAAGTAGTAGGCTTAGAATGGTGGAGAAATGAATTTTTCGCGTGGAATGGCTCACCTCGCTTCAGAGGTCACAGATTGTGAGAAACCAATGGAGTTTTTCCCCTGACCATGAGGGAGTGCGGGGGAATTAATAGGTTGATAAGCTGACAGGGAATGCACCTCATAATGGTAGATTACCTTTGAACCCTTTGAAAATAAAGACTTATTATTATTATTATAAAGATTATCTATGGACAAGGGAGACGTGGTTGTGCGCCTATTGGACCAGATGGATAAGGTGGAAGAACAGATTGAAAACCAGTATGTGGAAATAATGAGATTGCGGGAGATCGGCAGGCGTTCTGAAAGAATCTCAAAATTGAGAACCAAGAACGAACGAAGGAACGAACGAACAATTTTTACGTTCAAAGGGTTAAGAATTGGGCACGCAGGCCGGTCTGACATTCTGCCCTTCTTCTCTATTTCCTCTCATACATTCTTTCATTCAGATCAGGAGAGTAGTATGACAATCAGATAGCGCTGGGAACGATTAGCAGTATTACTCTTCATTGGCTGTTGGACGAGGGGACGGAGCGCGTAAGGGAATGCCTGAGTGCAGTGATGTCTGTTCATAGCTCAACTCAACTACACTCAACTCTATCCATGGTATTCTTTGCATTTTCCTTAGATACCACATTTCCACAGCCATCAGAAGTGTTTTTTAGCTTATCTGCTAATTGTCCACGCTTCACATCCATACACAAGAACAGGTTCTATGTAGCACTTCAACACTCTTTATTGATCAGTATGTTTTCCATCTTTCAAAAGGCTACCATGGCGATTCTTGTTCTAATCTCTTCAGGGCATCTCCCATCAGATGTTTTGACAATATTCCCATTTACTTGTATATTGCATTGTGATATTTCCATCTTCCTAGTGACGACCATATTCTGTGTCATTTTACAATTTAATTATAACTCTTTTCTAACGCATATCAACACAAATATGGGTATCCATTGGGTTGACACAATTCTAGAAGACCTAGACTTTGCCGATGGCATAGTGCTTTTGAGTTCAACACACCCAGATGCCAAAGAGAAAATAAACCATCTACACAATGTTTCAGGACAAATTGGTCTCCAAATTAACACTACAAAAACAAAAACTATCGATCTTACCAACAGTTCAGACGACATCAAACTAAACAACCATGTTCTTGAAACAGTCAACACCTTCACATACTGTCGTATATTATTTATAATGTCGTCCCTGGGGTGAGGGGAATCAACATCGACATCCTTTTAACCCCATATCACTATCTTGAGGATCTTCTTGATTTCTGTCCACAAAACCCATCGGTCCCTGGATCCCTCCCTCTCTCTCTCTCTCTCTTTTACTACTGAACCAAGCCCCCTCTTATTCTTTTCCCGAAAACGCACTACACAACACTGGCTCTAGCAAAACAACAATTTAGTTTAATAGAGAAAAGTGTCATGTATGTGCGATCTGTATGAGTAGAATGTTTGTCGTATAATCTAGTGTGTATGCAGAATCAGACCGAACAGCCAAGGAGCACAGTCTGCTTCATCATCGTACTGGCCACACCACAACACCATATCAGGGACAGAAAACCTCACCCAGATGATGTGTCTCTTAGGCCAAGTGTCGACTTCCTCAGATAGCTCGTGGACAATCAGGATGCTTGGTCCTCAATATTGGAAAACAGTCCAATATTGAACATCCATCTAACACACACAGTGTAACTACTCTGTTCATAAAAGTTCTGTGATCAGAGAATCCTAAAATTATTGTTAATGTCACTTTGGAAAATCTCAATGTTAGTATTTCACTTGTTGTAAGAATTCCCCAATGTTAACACACAAGGTTACTGTTCCAGGTATTTATATTTACTAGTGTTCCTGGTACAGGCGTTACTTTCAGTGTCCTGAATTTAATGTGATGTAAACTATCACTTAATAAACACCTTTATATACTAATAATTTCCTGCTCAGCAGAGGCCAGGTTCCTGCAGACCATCTGGGTTATGGGCCCAGTGCAAATGCCTCTCAGTAAACTCTGCCTTCCATATTTGAGCCATGACTTTCTATGACTTTGTTGCTAGCTTCTTGGTAGAATAGCGTGGAACAATCGAGTGGAACCATATAATTATTCCTGCTGTAGATGGAGACTATGAAATCACACACTGGATAGATGTCCGCGGATATACATCAACAATGGACACTATAGTCTCTCTCTCTATACACAACGAGGAATAGCGCACACGTCCTGGCGGTGTCACAACATTTGGTCAACTCACCCAGAGTTGTTTACCTCAACTGGTTTTAATACTGGGTCTGAGTGACGTCACAAAACTGTCTAGACACTAGACAGTCTAGAATTTATTTTTCTCACTCTTTTTTTTAGACTGGATGGAAACATCCCGCCGTCTATTTTGCTTTCATCTGTGGACCTGTCCCGGTACTCCAGAAAGTCCCGCTAGTCTGTAATCTAGAGAATTCTAGTCCCCCCAACAAAAGATCTTGCCGACCCAATCCAGACAGAGTGTCTCCAACTTCAAAGGATGGTTGCCGCCTTGCAGACGTATGGCGCTATAGTCCCTCCTCGATCAACAACACATTAAAGAAATGCCGGCTGTTTGTAGATGTTTGGTGCGACTTTCTGTCATCGATCGACATCCAAGATTTATTGTGACACATACCCAGGAAGCAAAATTACATCTACAGGGGACTCGACACCAGGAGTATCATCTACAATCGCATTGGCATCTGGTGCCTTCAATAAACTGTCAAACATCTGGAAGTCAAAGTCACTCAACAAACACACGAAACTTAAAAGCTTCAATTCTTGTGTGATTGCAGTGCTAACGTATGGATGTGAAAGTTGGAAATCAACGGTAGCTTGAGATAAAAAATCAGACAATTTTGAGAACAAATTTCTTAGAAGAATTCTAAACCTCCGCTGGACAGATTTCAGAACCAATACACAAATAAGACAAGAGACTAAGAAAGATATTGTCTCCTATTTTATAAGAAAACGCCATTGGAACTACATCGGCCATGTACTCAGAATGGACAAGACAAGACTCCCCTACCAAGCTCTCATATGGACACCGGTAAGGAAAAGAAAACGGAGAAGACCAAGAGAGACCCTGCGTAGAACCATCATCAGAGAAGGCTCATTCAACGGCAAAGTGAACATCCAGGATCTACAACAGGTATCAGCGAACCGCCAAGCATGGAGAGACATGACTTCTGCCCTATGCGCCGCATTGGGCTATAACAAACTAAAGTATATCAGATAGTGATAAATGCATGTAATTATTCAACTATTAAATGTGTTATTGATGACTGCAACAGATGTCGCGTGATGCCATACATTAATAATGCAAACTGGGCAGGTTGATCACAGCCCTAGATAACCTAGTCAATCCCATAGGGCAGATCCCGAAGACAGGACAATAGTAGCTCGGGTTAGGACAGTACGGCCAGGGACAGACAGGACAGCATGAGTTAATTATAAGCCGGTTAGTATCAACGGATCCCTAGGTGAAGGACAGGACAAGGGAATACAAAGACGCATTACTAGCCACGGACAACGACAGACCAAGTGAGGTAACACTTGGCGATACCCCACGTGACAGGTGACCCAAGCCGAAGGCTTAGGCAGACGGGACGAAGCTTTTGACTTGAACGGTTGTAAATATTGAGCACAACCCACTACTGGCAACGCTGATCGTATTCTGGTATGAACCTAAGGCCTATCCACGTCAATGTGGAAGCACTAGACTCGAGTTTCGCTCTCGTTTGAGCTCGTCAGTAGTTCATATCCTTGACCGGACGCGGAAACAAACCCCGGGTCACTGGCGTGTGAAGCGGGTGTGTAACCACTAGACCACGCGGCACACGCTGGACACGGCTAAATTATCACAACAGAATATTACGTCACCCATCGTAGGCTGTAGCTCAAGATTTGCCCGATCGCAGCCTGAACGGAGGGGGAGTGCGTACTTTACAGCAAACATATATATCTTTAACATAATATCTAATGAAATTAACATCACAGCGGCTGCTATCTTTAACAAAACTAAACCTTTCAGTTATAAAGAGAAATCTAGAGAAAAACGTAACCCGTGTAAATATTGTCAAACATTACACGGAGACTGCGAGATATATGACAACAATCCCAACAATAAAACACATCTACAAAATATAGTTAGTCAGCAGCAGGAAAAACGAAGCCAGTATAGAACATCAACAATATGCTTCTTTTGCAGGAGCTTTGAGCATTGTTTAAATGGTTGTGAGGGTAGAAAGATGCTTAAAAGAGTGAATGCTGTGCTAGTAGAAACCTCAAGCTCAGATAGCGAACTAGAGAGCGAGAGAGAACATCAGGATTTGAATTCATTACAAGTGATTGATGTATTTAATTTAGATAAATGTGTTACAAGCAACAAGTTTCATGAAGATGGAATTTTAGATTGTGGCCATTCTGTACCATTTGTATTTGAAGTGTGCAATGCTGTAATATCCTCTAAATGGAAACTCAAATTCCATACAGGTTTTGTAAATGATAAACCATGTCATTTTTTACGCGATTCCGGAAGTACAATCACAGGTATCCATAAATCATTGGTAAACGAGAAAGATTACACAGGCAAGCACATAACATGCCGCACGTTTGCTGGCAACGTTGAGAAATATCCTCTAGCGATAGATCACTTTAAAACACCATACATTACTGGTAACATCTTGTGTGCAGTGTTAAACCAGCCGTGTTGTGACTTGATCTTAGGCAATTTGAAGAAACCACAGATTGCTCTGACCAACTTTTGGATTAGGTGGCTGGGTAGGGGTATCCCCTATCAAAGGAGAAGTAAGGTGCCTCCTTCTCTCCGCTAGCCTACGGGACACCCTTGGGCAAGGTGGAGTACCCGGTTAGCCTCCCGATCAGGGATACGTGAAGCCATTTTTGCAGGTGGTGGATGAGGTTGAAGAGCAGCCGACAGATAGTTGTGGGTTATGGTCTCCAGCTTCACGACGGTAGGAAGAGGATCTCTTTTTTGAGGAGACAACGGCTACGGTCATTGACCAGTATGGTCACTGCTAAGAAGGAAAGCAATGGCAAACTACCTTCTTCACAGATGCCAAGAACATTATGTTTGCGATGTCACCGACATTCAGAGACACGGAGCTGATCCACGACTCTGGTGATCGAGTGAGATGGCAGAACATGACCGTCCATGCTTAACGGCATGGCACATTATGAATGAATCTGACCAACAGATTAGAATGTGGGAAAAGAACACCTTCCAAACAAATGCAGTCACTAGATCGACCGCAAGAAAAGATAGAGACGATTATCAAAGTCTCTACAATTAATAACACCAACTGGAACTGCCAGTAACAAGACTAGAGAAGAGTTCATTGTCGCGCAACGCGCAGATCCCTCATTAGTAAACTATTTCAAATTGATTGATGCAAAACCGAAGCAAACGAAAATCGCTTCGTGGTATGTGATATTTTAAATTGAAGAACGGAATACTCACTAGATTCTATGAGAGAAACAACATTGTAATACAGCAAACGGTATTACCAAACCATTACTACAAATCGCCCATGACTCACCATTCGCAAGGCACATGGCATACTTCAAAACCAGAGCCAGAATTTTAACACAATTCTACTGGACAATAAAGACGGATGAAAAATCAATTTACGAATTTGTGACACAAATTGTTGTATGTGTTGAAAATGTAATCTTTATTAGTTTAGTCATAATAGTCTCCTTGATTCGCTAACAAACATCAAGACACCAGTGCAACTAACTGTTACTGTTGGTGCAAGTGAACATAGTAGTGTGGGGATTGTACAAATAAGTTTCAAATCAAAACCTTACGAGTGTGATAGAAATTGCAATAACCATGTCATTGTCCTTTAACCTGTCAATATTGTTGTTAAAGATGTCAAGTGTGTTTAGCACGTGACATCACGGTGCAACGCATACGGTGACATAATAGGGACAGTTTAACGTTTGACATGCACCAAAGAGGACCAGGTTTCCTTTATCCGTTTTTTTAATCAGCGAAGATGTCAAGTGTGTTTAGCACCTATAGAAATCCATCGGCGAATGAAGGTCCACTATGGTGATGCATGCCTGTCAGTCCAACAAGTGTGTGAGTGGAGTAGAAAGTGTTAAAATTTTTCGGTCCTATGAAGATGTACAGCAGTTGGTACATGAGTGGTTACACATGCGTCCAAGATACATTTTTCTTCCAACAGGAATCTAAGCACTTTATCCGCGCTGGTGGACTTGTATTGAACGCAATAGTGACAACATCGGAAAAATGTTCATTTGTTCTTTACTTTTTCAGAATATATTCACAACGAAACACCCACACACTGAAAACATTTAAGGGTTTCATTTGAAGCCAACTCGTGGGTATATTGTAAGCTACATCCGCTTACAAAAAAGTAGTTATCAGTTCTCACCCTTGATCACTTGTGTTATAGCAGTTGTCTCCCTCAGCTGGTGTTATGACAGTTAGTCCTATCAAACGTCTGTGTTGTGACAGTTGTCGCCTTAAATTACAGTGTTCCGACAATTTCTCATTAAATTATTTTTGTTCCGACAAATGTCTCTCTAAATAATGTGTGTTCCGACAATTGTCTCCCTAAATTACTTGTGTTCCGACAGTTGTCTCCCTAAATTACTTGTGTTCCGACAGTTGTCTGCCTCAGCCACTTGCATTCCTATAGTTGTTTCCCTCAGCCACTTCTATTCCGACAGTTGTCTCCCTCAGCCACTTCTATTCCGACAGCTGTCTCCCTCAGCCACTTGTGTTCCGACAGTTGTCTCCCTCAGCCACTTCTGTTCTTACAGTTGTCTCCCTCAGCCACTTGTGTTCTTACAGTTGTCTCCCTCAGCCACTTGTGTTCTTACAGTTGTCTCCCTCAGCCACTTGTGTTCTTACAGTTGTCTCCCTCAGCCACTTGTGTTCTTACAGTTGTCTCCCTCAGCCACTTGTGTTCTTACAGTTGTCTCCCTCAGCCACTTGTGTTCTTACAGTTGTCTCCCTCAGCCACTTGTGTTCTTACAGTTGTCTCCCTCAGCCACTTGTGTTCTTACAGTTGTCTCCCTCAGCCACTTGTGTTCTTACAGTTGTCTCCCTCAGCCACTTGTGTTCTTACAGTTGTCTCCCTCAGCCACTTGTGTTCTTACAGTTGTCTCCCTCAGCCACTTGTGTTCTTACAGTTGTTTCCCTCAGCCACTTCTGTTCCGACAGTTGTCTCCCTCAGCATTTGTGTTCTGACAGTTGTTTCCCTCAGCCACTTGTGTTCTGACAGTTGTCTCCCTCAGCCACTTGTGTTCTTACAGTTGTTTCCCTCAGCCACTTGTGTTCTGACAGTTGTTTCCCTCAGCCACTTGTGTTCTGACAGTTGTTTCCCTCAGCCACTTGTGTTCCGACAGTTCTCTCCCTCAGCCACTTGTGTTCCCACAATTCTCTCCCTCAGGGACTTGTGTTTTTACGTGGAGCGACAGTTTGAGGTGTAGATTTCATGTGGAAAACATATGTCACCTGTGGTTTGTATGCGAACTGTATGTTCAGAAAAATTCCGGACAACCGGTTGCTAAACTAGCTGGGCTTGCCTTATGCACAGTACTGCGTGTGCAACTGCTGGTTTTCTAGTGAATGCCGCTTCCATCGACGATGAACTGTAGTTTTTGTGTTGGACTGTTGTGTTGGCATTCTGGCAGAGGTCCTTATGCATGTATGCTTGGGCATACTGTTGGGTTGTCAGGACTGCTATCTGTTCCACTTTTCACACGGGATAATGAAGAGCATTTTGTGTGTTATTCACTGGTACAGGAACGGAGCTTTATGGAGTGACCCTTTTCGGTGAAATTCGAAACCATAACTGACGACTAAGTAACTATATTGTTAAAATGTCAAGAGTTTTACCACAGTTTAATTCTATTCACAACTTAATTATTAGAGGATAGAGATTTCATTTATTCACAAATATTGGATATGCAGTGTGAGGTCATCATATTTTCTATGCCAAATGTAATGAAGTGAGTTGGCCAGTTCCATTCCTAGAAATGTCTCCCTGAAAACCATTTCCACCCACAATTCTGGCAGTTATAATTAACCCATGTCACGAGACTGGGTGGACCACGAGAGCCACACTGAAGAACTCGTGTCTACGTCATCGGGCATATGGAGCTTCATGCAGATTTCTTTACACTCACTGGCAGTGGGTGAGTGACGTGGTCTATATCACGCCAGCAGTCGTGCCCTCACATTTCTTGTCGCCGGTCGGACTGGGTCCACCTGCTACCCGTGTCAGGGTGGGTCCACCTGCTACCCGTGTCAGGCTGGGTCCACCTGCTACCCGTGTCAGGCTGGGTCCACCTTCTACATGTGGCAGGCTGGGTCAACATCCTACCCGTGCCAGGCTGGGTCCACCTCCTACCCGTGCCAGGCTGGGTCCACCAGGTATCCGTGTCAGGCTGGGTCCACCAGGCATCCGTGTTAAGCTGGGTCCTCCAGGTATCTGTGTCAGGCTGGGTCCACCAGGAAGCACAGATCTAATGCAAACATCAGCCTACAGGAGGTTTTGATCCCACGAGCGCCCGGTCGGTCAGCTAGTGTCTAGCCACTACGCTACCACCGCTTTAGAACCGTACTCATAATCATCTTCCACTTTAACTGTCAAGCGTCGTGGGAAGGAATAGTTGGCACTCGAACACCTGATGGGTGGCACTGGATAGTGTCATTCCGTGTGATTGTAAAATGTAAAAGATCATGCCGCTGCAGAGGCTTGACTCTGCACCATTAATCTGTGAGCTAGTGAACCAGCAACTGTGCCATTGTGTCTCCTCAGCTGAATATTTACTCTGGAATTATGCTGACAGACAGTCTCAGAGTTAATAAACAATCACAGAGTTAATGAACACTCTTAGACTTAGCAAACAGTCAGTCGAACAACACACAGAAACATCATTTAGGGAACCCTTTGAAGGGACTACTTTCATAAAACAAACATAGATTTATTGTTTGAGGATCAAAGAAGTAGAAGAAAGAAGTTGACCAGAGAAGACACCAGACATTATAAAAACTGAAAGCTATCGTTACTGACAGGGAACTGAACCCGTCACTTCCAAATGTCGACAGCGACAGATACAATGACGAACTAGGCTCCCCAAGAAATATGTCTAGCTAGGATTATCATCCACCTGAACCCAAAACTATGTCACCATTAGCCAGGTCTATCATCTACCTTAATACACAGCTATGCCATCATTAGCTGCTCTGTAATACACCTGAACTCACAACTATGTCATCATTAGCAGGTCTTCATACATATGAACCCACAACTATGTCATCATTAACTGGTCTTTCATCCACCTGAACCCACAACTATGTCATCATTAACTGGTCTTTCATCCACCTGAACCTACAACTATGTCATCATTAGCCAAGTCTATCATACACAAAATTGCGCTCCTCCGCCCGATGGTCGGTAACGATAGCTTTCCATTTTCATGTTGTCTAGCTTGTCCTCTAGTCTATACTTATTTCTTCTACTTCTGAGAGTGTCAAACAAAACGTGTGTTTTTATGTACGGGGTCATGGTGGTGTTCTCCGCTGCTCCGACCGGAATGATGACAGTGATGGTGCTACAGCTGAAGGTGCCGTCGTAAGACTCTCGCTGCTGTAACACAATTATGACAGAATTGTAACACAATTGTAACAGAATTGTAACACAATTGTAACAGAATTGTAATTCAATCTTAACAGAAGTGTAACATAATTGTAATTCAATCATAACAGAAGTGTGATAGAAATGAAACAGAATTGTAACAGGGTCTCCATGGATCATCGTGTTGTGTTCTTGTATTCATGTTACATAATCTAAACATAGCAAGGTTACCACACACACACACACACACACACACACACACACACACACACACACACACACACACACACACCCAACAGTACACACTCACTCAAACAAATCAACATACATACACTCATACACTAGTCTAGTCTAGTCTAGTCTTTCCTTCTGAGCCCAAGTCGGCGCATAGGGCAGACGTCATGGCTCTCCATGTCCGGTGATGACCCGTTACAGCTCCTGGATGTTCGCCTGGCCGCCGAGTGGGCCCTCCAAGGAATTCAACAAGTTTGTGCGAAGCGTCCAACATTTGGAGCCAGAAATCTGATGATTAACATGTACAATACCGCGAAAGCAACAAAATTGCAACAGACAAGATTCACAACTGTCAAAATAACAAGATAACACCATGGAGAGAACTGAGAAAGCAGCGAGATATATCCAATGTAGAGAAATGAGAAAACAACAAGATTACCCATTGTACAGAACTGAGAAAACAACAAGATTACCCAATTGTACAGAATTAAAAATCAATAAGATTTCCCTACGTAGAAAACTGACAAAACAATAAGATTTCCCCACGTAGAGAACTGACAAATCAACACGATTACCCCATGTAGAGAACTGACAAAACAACACGATTTGTAGAGAACTGACAAACAACAACATTTGTAGAGAACTGACAAACAACAAGATTACCCTATGTAGAGAACTGACAAAGCAACAAGATTACCCCATGTAGAGAACAGACAAAACAACAAGATTTGTAGAGAATTGACAAACATCAAAATTACCCCACGTAGAGAACTGACAAAACAACAAGATTACCCCATGTAGAGAACTGACAAACAACAAGATTTGTAGAGAACTGACAAATAACAAGATTATCCCATGTAGAGAACTGACAAAACAACAAGATTACCCCATGTAGAGAACTGACAAAACAACAAGATTACCCCATGTAGACAACTGACAAAACAACAAGATTACCCCATGTAGAGAACTGACAAAACAACAAGATTACCCCATGTAGAGAACTGACAAAACAACAAGATTACCCCATGTAGAGAACTGACAAAACAACAAGATTACCCCATGTAGAGAACTGACAAAACAACAAGATTACCCCATGCAGAGAACTGACAAAACAACAAGATTACCCCATGTAGACAACTGACAAAACAACAAGATTACCCCATGTAGAGAACTGACAAAACAACAAGATTACCCCATGTAGAGAACTGACAAAACAACAAGATTACCCCATGCAGAGAACTGACAAAACAACACCATTACCCCATGTAGAGAACTGAGAAAACAACAAGATTACCCCACGTAGAGAACTGACAAAACAATAAGATTACCCCATGTAGAGAACTGACAAACAACAAGATTTGTAGAGAACTGACAAAACAACAAGATTACCCCATGTAGAGGACCGAGAAACAAACAAGATTACCCCATGTACTGTGGTAAGTTTGCAGTCTGGGTATCTCATTAAGAAAGCGAAAGGTGCGATACGCATGTAGGTAACCTCACAGCCTGCTTCTCCTCCTTTCAGCTTGTCGCGAGTGATGGTCTTCAGGACTTGAGGGTCGAATGTGTCTGGTCTGTGAGGGGAGATATGACAGAGCCATGTAACGATACGGTTTATACCTGCACACTTACAGCTATAGCACTGTAGGGTTACCTTTAGTCTCTTGCTTGCATGGCCTTTATATGTTTTAGTTGCTTAGTTTATTAGTTAGTCACTTAGGTAATTAGTCAGTCAATCAATTAGTCAATCAGTAAGTCAATTAGTTAGTTAGTTAGTTAGTTAGTTAGATAGTTAGTTAGTTAGTTAGTTAGTTAGTTAGTTAGATAGTTAGTTAGTTAGTTAGTTAGTTAGTTAGTTGGTTGGTTCGTTGGTTGGTTAGTTAGTTAGTTAGTTAGTTAGTTAGTTAGTTAGTTAGTTAGTTAGGTAGTTAGTTAGTTAGTTATATCGGTTAGTTAGTTAGTTATATAAGGCCAAGACCAAAATTAGGAGGGTATTGATCAGAGAGTTGCTTTTTGCAGATGATGCTGCAGTTACGACCCACTCTGAGGAAGAATTGCAATGTCTACTATCTGCATTCTCCAATGCTTGTTCTGAATTTGGTTTAACAATTAGCAAAAAGAAGACACAGATTATGTCACAAGGTGCACGTGGGGTACCATCAATCTTTATTGACGACGCCGAACTAGAGATGGTAGACCATTTTACATATCTAGGATCAGTGGTAAATAGCACATTATCCCTAGATCAGGAAATCAACATCCGGATCGGTAAGGCATCAACAACAATGAACAGGTTAAGAAAAAAAAAGTCTGGGAGAACAGTAAGCTTACTGCAAAATCAAAAGTCCTTGTCTATCAAGCCTGTGTCTTAGTACTCTTTTTTATGGCAGTCATTGGCACCTTTCCGTCTTGACAGACGATAGTTTGGTACATTGTGCTTCAAAAAGGCTTAATAACTACGATCCATGGCGGTGGCGAGTGTAGCTGGTGAGGTCAATTCTTGCTGCAAATGTTTGCCCACAGTAGGTGCATGTGAAAACATGGTCACTTCCACCATTTTGCACCATCTTACGTCTCTCACGCTCTGTGTGTGCTTTATCTGCAATCATTTTCTCCTTTGTCTTTATTCCATTTCTGATAGTTGCCCTCCATGCAACACGTTCAGCGGCGACGTGCTCCCAATGTGCATTATCAATGCCTGTATCAATCATGTCCCGCTTACACACATCTTTGTATCGTAGTAGAGGCCGACCCTGAGATCTCCTACCCGTCTGTAATTCACCAAAACAGATGTCCTTTGGTATTCTACCATCATCCATCCTCCTAACGTGTCCTATCCATCTAAGTCTACGAAGACAGAGCATGGAATACACCGTCACACAACCTGATCTTTCCAATACTTCAGTATTTGTGATTTTGTCTTGCCACTTAATACCAAGTATTCTTCGCAGACACCGCATATGAAAGCTGTTTAAACGTTTCTCTTGGCGTGAGTAAGTTGTCCAGGTTTCACTGCCATAAAGAAGAGTACTAAGGACACAGGCTTGGTAGACGAGGACTTTTGTTTTGGCAGTAAGCTTCCTGTTCTCCCAGACTCTTTTTGCTAACATGTTCATTGTTGTTGCTGCCTTGCCAATCCTGATGTTGATTTCCTGATCGAGGGATAATTTGCTATTTACCTATGATCCTAGATATGTAAAATGGTCTACTATCTCCAGTTCGGCGTCGTCAATAAAGATTGATGGTACACCATGTGCACCTTGTGACATAATCTGTGTCTTCTCTTTGTTAATTGTTAAACCAAATTCAGAACAAGCATTGGAGAATGCAGATAGTAGATGTTGTAATTCTTCCTCAGAGTGGGTCGTAATCGCAGCATCATCCGCAAAAAGCAACTCTCTGATTAGTACCCTGCCTAATTTTGGTCTGGCCTTCAATCTCTGAGCATTATAGAGGCCACCATCTGAGCGTGAGTGAATGTATATACCACCATCCTGATCACGAAAGGCATATTTCAGTAGAAGTGAAAAGTATATCCCAAAGACGGTGGGGGCTAGTACACAACCTTGCTTAACTCCACTCTTGATTTCAAACTCTTCTGAAGTTGAGCCATCAAACTTGATTATACCTTTCATGCCTGTGTGGAACGATTCCACAATGGACAGAAGAGTTGGTGGGCAGCCAATCTTCTTTAGTGCTTTGAACAGACCCTCACGACTGACCAAATCGAATGCCTTTGTGAGGTCAATGAAGGCAATAAACAGTGGCTGATTTTGTTCCCGGCATTTTTCTTGCATCTGTCGCAATGAGAATATCATATCAATGGTAGACCTGTGTCAGAGTCTTACTACTGGCTCCGTCTAGCCCACTGGACTATGGCAGGTATATTATAACATCTACTAATAACACATGAATGCAATCGGAAACTGGCAGGAGCTATCTCCTGAACAATCATTTATTACAATATATTACAAGCTGACAACATGACCGCAGTTCACGCTCAACCAATCGTTCACCACCAACAGCCACGCGCTAGCTCACAATGGCGATCTTTACACTGTCGCCCGCATGATCATTCACAATCCAACTTCACATCATCCCGCACATATCACAGTTAGTACATTCCTCGAATATCAATACACAACGTTCATCTCCATCTATCCGTTACAAACACTATCCTTCTATCGTTCTATCGTTCTATAGATCTCCACACGTCCGTCCCTATTCGCTGCCTCACACACACTGCCCTCTCCTCGTTGACCTTCCCATATCACGTGGCTCTGTTCACGGGCTTCTTGCCTGACCGTCCACTAGCCAAGCCGTGGTGTCTCTTACTGCCCTTTACCTCAGCTATGCTTACACTGACTCTCGCTTACATACCAGCACTTACATTCTTCCGTACATATAAGACCATGACAACCTGTTCTGACGGAAGCCGCACTGTGATTCGGGGTAGACTTGATCTCCCAGGACTTAAAGTCTATGCAGGACAATTCTGGCAAATACTTTCCCAACAATACACAGAAGTGAGATACCCCTATAGTTGTTACAGTCGCTCCGATCTCCCTTGTTCTTGTACAGCGTTATGATGTTTGAATCTTTGAAATCCTGTGGGACTTGTCCTTCTTGCCAGCTTAGCTCTATTAGCTGGTGGATCTGTAGAGCGAGTGTGTCTTGCCCACTCCTGATTACCTCTGTTGGAATCCCATCCTTACCTGGAGCCTTGCCAGATGCAAGCTCATTTATAGCACACTTAACTTCTGTTATAGTGGGAAGTGTGTCCAGGTGGTCAAGAGTTGGCAGGGCCTCTATGGCGTTGAGGGCATCATCCGCTAGCTTGGTCTCACTTGAGTAAAGCTCTAAATAGTGCTCGACCCATCTATCCATCTGCTGTTTCTTATCAGTGATGATTTCTCCAGTCAAGGTTTTCAGCGGTGCACTTCTTTTGATCATTGGACCACAGGCTTTCTTTATCCCTTCATACATGCTTCTGATGTTTCCCTTATCACTTGCAATTTGAATGGACTCACATAACTTGATCCAATAGTCATTCGCACACTGCCTGGCAGCCTTTTGTACATCCTTCCTCGCTTGCTTCAGCTCACTCAGAGTGTTACGCGTTGGTCTTTTCTTGTTTCTTAAGAGAGCTATCTTCTTTTTATCAATCAAGGGCTGCAGTATCTGGCTGTTTGCCGCAAACCAGTCCTGCCTCTTATGATCCACAGTGCCGTAAACCCCTACCGCTGTTTTATAAATAGTTTCCTTAAGTTTACTCCATTTATCATTTACTATACAAATTTCTGATGTATCACTGAAAGCGTCTTCAAGTTGCTGTTGAAATTCAAAGCACTTTCCAGGATCGTGAGTGTTAGTAATATTAATCCTGGGGCTAGACTTGTGTTTAGCTGTGTAGATTCTCTTTGGTCTCAGTCTAACCCTTGCAACAACCAAAGAATGATCTGTATCACAGTCAGCACTGTGGTAACTTCGAGTTAATGATGTATGGTTCAGATGTTGTCTCCGTGTGATAATGAAGTCCAGCTGATGCCAATGGCCGGATCTTGGATGTTTCCATGTGACCTTATGTATCTCTTTTGTTTTAAAAAAGGAGTTTGTAATATATA
This sequence comes from Cepaea nemoralis, assembly GCA_014155875.1. Taxonomy (NCBI): domain Eukaryota; kingdom Metazoa; phylum Mollusca; class Gastropoda; order Stylommatophora; family Helicidae; genus Cepaea; species Cepaea nemoralis. The sequence continues at coordinate 182,257 of JACEFZ010003466.1, read as the reverse complement.
GGTCATTTCTAGTGCAATGCTCCAGCAGCCTTTGCCCTTTATCATTCATGCGACCGATGTTGTATTTTCCAAGGCACACTGGCCATGAACTCGAGTCCTTGCCCACACGAGCATTGAAATCACCGAGCATATAAATGTAGTCGGATTTTGGAACTGCCTTGATGGCAGAGTCTAGCTGCTCATAGAACGTATCCTTCACATCATCAGAGGAAGCGAGTGTCGGTGCATATGCAGCGAGAATGGTGGCAAATCCACAAGAGGTTGCCAAGCGCAGTGATAATAATCTTTCATTACCTCCAGCTGGGATATCAATCATTCCCAGTAGCGAATTCTTCACTGCAAAGCCCACACATTGTTGCCTTTTTTCTGCCTGCCCTCTTCCCTTCCAAAAAAAGGTGTAATTGTTTTCCCTGAGTGACCCTTCCTCAGAGAGGCGAGTCTCCTGCAGGCCAGCAATATCAATGTTAAGACTATTGAGTTCAGCATCAATCACAGCCGTTTTTCTCACATCGTCAATATTTGTCAAGTCAGTGGAAAATCCTGGACACATGGTTCTCACGTTCCAGGTTGCAAGCCGTAGCTTGAGGTTTCTATTCTTTTTATTAGTACCTGGTGCATTGGTTTTACAGCCTGCGATTCAGATTTTGTCCTAGCCCCAAGCACCCATTAAAGCAGGCAGGCTGTGGCGGATCAGCACCTAATTGGCTTGGGGGCTGCCCAGCTTGAGGCGGGCGGTAGCTGATCAGTGACACCTGTAGGTGTCTCCCACCGTCAGAGGCAACGCGTGGCGCCCCATGTCTACGCCAACTGACAAGGACTTATAACCCGTAACAGTTGCCTCTCGCTTTGATTCCGAGACCGGTTAAGACCAGGGATGGAGTTATTGCCTCTCCATAGCACAAAGCCTGGGCTAAAATAAAGAAACCATGTGTTGCCCATGCAGCATGATCCCTCTCTCGGCCTGCCTAGTTCACTCCAGAGGAAAGTGACACCTATACATCTGGAACAAGACAAACTGCAGAAGCTGCCTGATCAGCAAAGCAATGCTCTAACTGTCCGCCTGTCGGAGCTTCGATCCTAGACCAGCTGTCAACCAAGGCTTAGGGCCTGGTCTGCCCTGCCATGACTTATTTTGTCTTTGGGTTGCATTTCCTCGCACCAGGATAAGGCTAGTACCCTCCCAATTGCGCTCTTCCGCCCGAAGCCGTTGGCACAATGTGAGGTGTCGGGTTTTGTAAGCGCCGCCCAACATTCGGCGCTGACAGAAAGCAGGTAGTACCGTCTACTGTCATACGGTAGCTCAGTCATATCTGACTAAGACCTGACTCCCAGTGAAAATGGCAGTGAAACCTGGACAACTTACTCACACCAAGAGAAACATTTAAACAGTTATCATATGCGGTGTCTGCGAAAAATTCTTGGTATTAAAAGGCAATACAAAATCACAAATACTGTAGTATTGGAAAGATCAGGTTGTGTGACAGTTTATTCCATGCTCAGTCTTCGTAGACTTAGATGGATAGGACATCTTAGGAGGATGGCTGATGGTAGAATACCAAAGGACATCTTTTTTGGTGAATTACAGATGGGTAAGAGATCTCTGGGTCGGCCTCTACTACGATACAAAGATGTGTGTAAGCGGGACAGGCATTGATAATGCACATTGGGGCAAGTCGCCGCTGAACGTGTTGCATGGAGGGCAAACGTCAGAAATGGAATAAAGACAAAGGAGAAAATTATTGCAGATAAGTCACACACCGAGCGTTTGAGACGTAAGATGGTGCATGGTGGTGGAAATGACCATGTGTTCACATGCACCCACTGTGAACGGACATTTACAGCGCAAATTGGCCTTATCAGTCAAATTCGCTACTGCCATAGGTAAAAGTTATTATGCCTTTTTAAAGCACAAACTATCGTCTGTCAAGACGGCAAGGTGACAATGATGAATGATGATAGTTAGTTAGTTAGTTAGTTAGTTGGTTGGTTGGTTGGTTGGTTGATTAGTTAGTTAGTTAGTTAGTTGGTTGGTTGGTTGGTTTGTTGGTTGGTTGATTAGTTAGTTAGTTAGTTAGTTAGTTAGTTAGTTGGTTGGTTGGTTGGTTGGTTGGTTTGTTGGTTGATTAGTTAGTTAGTTAGTTAGTTAGTTAGTTAGTTAGTTGGTCGGTTGGTTGGTTGGTTGGTTGTTTGGTTGATTAGTTAGTTAGTTAGTTAGCTAGTTAGTTAGTTAGTTAGTTGGTTGGTTGGTTGGTTGGTTGGTTGGTTGATTAGTTAGTTAGTTAGTTAGTTAGTTAGTTAGTTAGTTGACATAAAAAGCTAACTAATGGACAAGGTCTGTAAATATAACAAAGACAACATCTTAACCTAATAAACAAACAATTGTCTGGTGTATCCTGTAGTCTCTACTTCTTTTTTTATGCTTTTATGAATGGAATTATATTTGTACACTGGAAAGATGTTTGTACAATGGAATGATATATGTAAAATGGAATTATATCTGTACAGTGGAACGATATCGGTTCAGTGGAATGATATCGGTACAGTGGAATGATATCTGAACAGTGGAATTATGTCTGTACAATGGAATGATATCCATAGAAAGGCATATCTATACAATGGAATGATTTCTGAACAATGGAATGATATATGTACAATGGAATGACATGAGTACATTGGAATGATATATGGACAATGGAATGATATCTGTATAATGTAATAATATCTTAGCATTGGAAATTATATCTGTACAATAGAATGATATCTATAGAATGAAATGATATTTGTACAATGCAATGATATATGTACAATGGAATTATATCTATCGAGTGAAATGATATATGTACAATGGAATGATATTTATACAGTGGAATGATATTTGTACAATGGAATAATATCTATAAAATGTAATAATATACGTAAATTGAAATTATATCTGTATAATGGAGTGGTATCTGTACAATGGAATAATAACTATGGAATGGAATAATATCTGAGGAATGGAATAATATACCAACAATGTAATATCTATACCATGGAATGATATCTGTAAACTGGAATAGCTATACAATAGAATGATACGTGTACCTTGGAATATTTGTAAAATGAAATATACATTCAATGGAATGATATCTGTACAATGGAATATCTATACAATCTAATGATGTATGTATGTACAGGTGAATGATATCTATACAATAGAATTATATCTATAGAATTGAATGTACAATGGAATGGTATATGTACAATGTAATGATATATGTACAATGTAATTATATATGTGCGATGACATGTTATATGTACAATGGAATATAGTAACCATGGACAGACCACGATCCACTCACATAATAAAGTGACCGAGCCTCATGAAGTGACCTATTTGGACCCATTCAAGCTGACAGTACAACATGTCTCATCGTGTGAGCAAGAGCTATGCCTTCATCAGTTGAGTTATAACATCATTATAATCATCATAGTCAGACTATCATCATAGCAATAACTAAACTCAGTGATTGTATTTTAAACTTCGTCCGTATAAATTCTAAATGTCCTTAAATGTTTGTGTTGATTAAGTGAGTACACGCATTGGTAAAACATTTAGCAGGAGTTCTCACATATAGTCCAGGAGGGGAACACGTCAGGAAGGTACATTGCCTATGCAGCTTTATGGCAACAAGCTTATCCTGCATATCGTAATTCCTCTTTCTCACTCCTGGGGATACCAAGTGCAGCTAAGTCTATGTTTTCAACGAGCCATTTCTTAACTGATTTCTAGAGTATCTAAGGACTGTGACTTTAATCAGCATAACAGACAATTGTCCCGAGTTTTCTCTCTGAGATCTGGGGTAGTAATTAGTCACTTATGACAAATGTAATGGGTCTCAAACTGCACCCAGAAATAAACACTATTAGTAGAAATTATAACGTTTGACATATCTGTACAATGGAATGATATATGTACAATGGAATGATATAACTAAAAAGGAATGAAATCTATAGAATGGAATGATATCTGTACAATGGAATGATATATGTACAGTGGGATGATACCTGTACAATGGAATGATATCTGTACAATGAAATGATATATGTACAATGTAATGATATATGTACAATGGCATGATAACTGTACTATGGAATGCTATCTGTACTATGGAATGATATGTATTGAATGGAATGATATATGTACAATGGAATTATATCTGTAAATTGGAATTATATCTATAGAAAGGAATGATATCCATAAATGGAATATCTATTTTTCCCCCGCGTTTCCATCCTGTTTCAGGATATTGCGGTCAACATCAGCATATTTCAGCTGTATGTTGATTCCAAGGCTAGATTACGCTCATCAGCACGCCACGACTTTCTGAGCGACCGGTTCCATACTCTCATAGGTCACTGGCGCGACTCGAACCGCTTCCAATTCTCGTGCGCTCACGTCAACTACGAGAGTATTCGGGGTTACGGAGAAAACTGCTAACCTTTCGGCCAGGGAGACCGTCGGAATATCTATGCAATGGAATATATGTACAATGGAATGTGACAGGTTGGCCCACCTCTCAGATCCTTTTGTTACTAGATGGAGATAGCCCTCAGTAAACCCCTCTATGTATCCTGTATTAATTTTTATTTTTATCTATATTTTCAAATATTAGATAAAATCGTCTTTGGTTAGTGTATTTATATACATAAAACTATAGAGAGAGTTAAATACTATTTCTTCTTATAGTTAGAAGTAGATGTAGGGTAGAGTTCGTTTACAAGCCAAGAAATCCAGTCAGACTGAATTTTATATTCAGATTTGGCTGTGAAAAATAATTTGGCCACAGGAAGGGAACTCTCCTGGATGAGAAGTTAACTTCCGGTAGCACCCTAACTTCTGCCATTTTTTCTAGCAACCTGGAAGGAGCAGGAGCTACTATCACGTCAATTGGCTAAAATTGAACACCTGTCTGTGTTTAAACATATTTTATTGCTGGCTCTTGTTAAGCCGAACATACCTTCTAAAACATAGAAAAGCCAATGATAGTCTCCACTCCCGATAGGCCAGTCAAAATCTAGTTGCAGGGTGAGTTAATAATAATTTTGTTAAATATTTTTCTGTGTGTCAAAATGCCGGCAAAATCTAAAGGCCATACCGATCGATAATAGATAACATTAATTAAAACTAGTGTTAGTTAACTAATATTAGAATTAGGACCATGTTTGTGCCATGTGGCTTGCCGACAAGGGTAAAACGCAAAGCTCGTCACATGTGGCATTAGAAACATGGAGAAATTACATTACGTGATTCTCGAAATTAGGTACCCACCTGCGGAAGGACACCTGAGTTAGTCAGTAGACGATTAGAGTTAAGATAATTTAATTATGTGCTTAAACTTCGGAACTAGCGTATTTCTCTAGATAATATACTTATTAGTTGAAGGAATTAGTTCAGAGAGTGAATAAGTTACAATTAATTATTCTTTATTAATCTCTATCTTGCCCATAGTCAGATTACTACCATGTGGTCCAAGATGGCCCACTTAACAAAGTTCAAACCTTGGGGGAATTCTCCAACCCTAATATTGTTCTTGCGTATAGTGAAAATAATCTTAAACCTAGCTAAGAAATCTTCTAGATAATTAATTATGTTTTAATTAATATAAGGAAGACTTGCGAGTAGTACAACTCATAACTCTTTAAGTGAATTTGGGGTTTTCATTGATTTTAACTGGTTCACTCGTGTACATCGTGAGGTTATAGTTGTTGTGTGTGATTTCATTTCATTCTATGGAATTCATCAATATGTGATGTTAATTCATCTTGTGGAGTTTAGTTTGTGTGTTTTCATACTTGGAAAATGATGTGTGGTGTTTCATCGATTTAATGGTTTGTTAATGTATATGTGACGTCGGAGTTGTGGCGTCTGAGTTTCATTCCATTGAAGTCATCCTATATGTACTGTTAAGTCATTATGTGAATTGTGATTCATGTTTCCATGATTAATCATGACTTAGAATATATATTTGGAATGTGGTCTTTGAAGTAGAGCATTGTGATTGTACATGGTTGATCTAAATGTCAGCAGAGAGAATAGGATATCATTTGTGTGCTGTTTCCATTAGATCAGTGTGCTGTTGTAGATTTCAGATAAGGAATCAAAATGTGTAAATTGAGATAATACATGCTATTGAAATTTATGAGACAAGATGCCATGCAGGACATGGCCAAACGAATTTACAATTCTGTCTTGAAGGATTATTCACTCCTTCTCACTGTCATTCACAGAGCCTGCACCCTGATCATCTGTAGCCGTAGTCACGACCGGTGATTGAGCTACGAACCACTCACTTGATGCAGCAGAGAGTGGAGTCCATACCACGATCCAGTCAGCACTGACAGCTTACCATCCAGGAGGCTAAGGATTATCAGATGAGTGGCTACCCACCCGTTTGCCACTGCACAGCAATCACAAAATTTGTCTGCTATCGGCTAAGAGTCTATGATTATCCTCTAGCTGAACCATATCTTGTAGAAATTTCAGGGATCTGCGTATCTCTTATGTGTCAGTGAGTTCCCAGTGGGGCTCACGTAGTGTTCTGTAGGATTAAACAGTATGTGATATTTGTAATTTTAACAACTGCGTCTGTCTTTATAGACTTAGAATTAGCATCATCAGATTGAGTGACGAGTGAAAGGACTACATCTATACTTATCATTCTGTCTTATCTCCTGTTGTGTGAGAATACATTAGGCAGTGGGGGCTCATTTTTTTCATCCAGGCACGTTAGCAGGAATCCCTTGACATACTGTCTTCGTTTGTTAGCACAGTTCGTCGTCATAACTTTCCGCCTGGCACTGTTTAGAAGTAGTGATCCATTCTGGGACTTTTGATAATCATTCTTCTAGAATTGCGAGCCATTTGATCGCTTCTTCAGCAGTGGTTAGACTCTCTATTCGTAGAAGTCTATTTAGTATCTACTTTGGTCCAATTCCATCCTTGTAGTAGATACGTTACGCGACATGGAATATCTGTACAATGGAATATCTGTACAATGGAATGGTATCAGCAGGATGGGATGTTAGCTGTACAGTGGAATGAAATATGTAATACGTAATGATACACGTATATTTAGAATGTAATTATATCTGTGTAATGGAATGGTATCGGTACAGTGGAATTATATCTGTACAGCAAAATAAAATATGTACAGTGGAATGATGTCTTTAGAATGGAATTATATATGTACAATGAATTGATATCTCTATAGTGGAGTTATTTATGTACAGTGAATTATATATGCACAATGGAATTATATCTTTATAATGGAATTATATTTCTACACAAGAATGATATATCTACAGTGGAATGACTAGGAAGCTTCCAACCATCCTCTATGGATGGAATGCTTGATAATAATGATATCTGAAACTTCATAGTCAGCAGACGAAATAATGATGTACAGACTTGACGATGTTGTTTCCGCTGATGTTGTAGGGATGTTGGTAGACAATGCCATCAGCTCCTTCTGTCAGTACTTGTACCATAGACCGTGCCACGACTCCATTGTCAGTTTGTTCCATGTACAGAACAGGGATCTAAGAACAACAGATTTGTATGTGATTATGAAACATCCAAAACGATATATGAATACACGCTTGTGTTTGTAAGTGATTATGAAACATCCAAGTCGATGTATGAATACACGCATGGGTTTGTATGTAATTATGCAACATCCATTTGATTTATATGAATACACGCATGGGTTTTTAGTGTGATTATGGAACATCCAAGAATGCAATTATTACTTTACTTAACTATGCAGACCTACTAAATTGCGGCTATGCAGTTAACAAAGAGAAAATATTTCGTATATTATATTTAACTAGCAATGAAGTGTCGGTCTCCCTGGCGAAGGAATTAAGGACGATGTACGTAATCCCGTATACCCACGTACGAAACACAGCTGTGCGAGATTCGGCAGCGGATAGCGTCTCGTTGGTTTCTAACGGAAAAGTATGTGAGCCCGTCGTTCAGAAAGCAATGGCAAACTACTGAACGTAAAACTTGCCAAGACATCAACAGCAGCTGAAAAATGCTCGTGTTGACTGCAATGTCCTGAAAATAAGATATTAAAAAAACAAAAAACAATGAAGTATCGCACAAATATACCGTTTGCGATCACAGTGAGGATAACAAATGCTTCACATTCGATCAATGTCTATGAGTTGTAGGTATTTCAATCATAATATAATCCATGAATGAGCTGCACATGATTTATGACTCTACAGTATGTACCTGTAGGTAGTGAAATACCCCCAGCCACAAACTATCAGCCTATTAGATGTGGCTTATGAGTTTAAACTAAGCTGGATGCACCTACCTGTGATATTGCAGGTGCAAATATGGGCACTATTTTCACAGTCATAAACGTGTGATTGGAGTCATCGCTGCTCACCTGAGCCTTGTCGCTGCACCTACCGTTAATGATGCAGTAAAACTCCACCATGGTTGGGGACAGTTCTAGATTGGAGTTACAGACTCATGTGTTAGTTCTGTGAAGTTTGTAGTTCTGTTAAGTTTCTTAGATTTGTGACGTTTCATAGTTAAATGAAATTTCGTTATTCTGTTAAGTTTGTTAGTCCTGTTAAGTTTGTTAGTTCTGTGAATGTGTTAGTTGTGTGAAGTTTGTAATTCTGTGAAGTTTGTCATTTTGTTAAGTCTGTTTTTCTGTGACATTTGTAAATCTGTGAAGTGTGTATTGGCAGTTTGATTGTTTGACTTAGTCCCCTGTTTCAGCTTTCTGTCGCTGATATTCTTGCTATTTTAAGCCGTGTATAACAGTCAAACTTAATGCCGCTTTGTTTCTTCGTGTTTTTATGTGTATTTCAGTATTTTTCTGTGTCTGCATCTGTGTGTCTTTCGCTATGTTGTTCCCTCTTGCCTGTGTCTACATATGTGTGTCTATCTGTATGTTGTTCAGGTCTCTCTGTGTCTGCGGTTATGTGTATATATATATATATATATATATATATATTATATATATATATATATATAATATATATATATATATATATATATATATATATATATATATATATATATATATACATATATATATACATATATAATTCCACTGCTGTAGATTCTCTCTCTCTCTCTTTCTCTCTTTTTCTCTCCCTCTCTGGCTCTCTGTCTCTTTCTCTCTCGCTCTTTCTCTCTTTCACTCTCTCTCTTTGTCACTCTCCCTACGTCTCTCTCTACCTCTCTTTCTCTCTCTGCTTCTCTCTCCCAATTTTTCTCTCACCTTCTCTCTCTATCTCTCTCCCCTTTTCTCTCTCTTTTCTCTCTCTTTTCTCTCTCTCTTTTCTCTACCTCTCTATTCTCTCTTTCTCTCGCTATTCTCTCTATCTCAATATCTCTATCTTTTTCTCTCCCTCTCTGGCTGTCTCTGTCTCTGTCTCTTTTCTCTCTCTTTTTATTCTCTCTCTCTCTCTCTCTCTCTCTCTCTCTCTCTCTCTCTCTCTCTCTCTCTCTCTCTCTCTCTCTCAATTCTTTATCTCTGTCTCAATATCTCTATCTTTCTCTCTTTTTCTCTCCCTCTCTGGCTGTCTCTGCCTCTCTCTCTCTCTCCCTCTCTGTCTCTCGTTCTCTGTCTGTCTGTCTGTCTGTCTGTCTGTCTCTCTCTCTCTCTCGATCGCTCTGTCTCTCCTTTTCTTTTACATATGGCAGTCAAGCATTAATGCATTGCATTTACAGGACATCACAGTCAGCCCCATCATTCGTGCTTCCTGGGCAGGTTTGCAGTTGTCTTTCTGAACGGCCGGCACCCATGATCTTCTGTAGTGTCTGTCATCATGATTACCATCATCATCATGTAACAGAATGAGTAACATCTATGTTAATAGGTTGATGTGCAAACTTAGGGGCACGGTTGAGCATCCTATACGAACGATGCTCAAGCCGTGACGTGGGTTGTTTTTGTTTAGGGTAGTTACAGCAAAAGCCGAGACAAGGCAACATCATATGTTTGTGCTCTCTGTAAAATTATGCGACCTATTATGAACCAATAAACCTTTTGAAATAACTACACCAGAACTTGGTTATTGATCCTCTGTACCTGTACTGTTACAGGAGGATTTTTGGCGCCGCACACCAGGATGTCAATTTTTATTTGGATGTCGCGGACATGTATAACGTGAAGTACTGAAATCAACATGCCACAGAGGACTTACATGAGAAATTTTTACCAGCTTGCTGACAGAAGAAAGTACGAACCAATAAATTTTTACTAAAATTCTTTAAAACAAAAGCTCAAGACCGGACCACTTTTAATGGAGTCAAAATGAAGCATTTTTCGGACTAGCTAAATTGAAGTCATATGCATCAAGATTTTTAGATGGAGCCATCTTCATAACATGGTTGCCAGTAGAGTAAGCTGTTTCTCATTATAATCACCTGAAGTAACGAGATTTTCGTCTACATGCTATGAAGTTTGACCTGCCATTATTACAGCCGTTAGTTAACCTTGCGTTTGAAGGTCAGCCACTTACATACTAGGACTGTCCAGGTCCAGGAGCAAAGAAATCTCAAGAAAGCTATAAACAACTCGAATTAAATGGAGAAGTCGTTTTGAAGGAGCTGTTATCTTCCGTATATCAAGATCACCTAGGGCGAACTCAAAAGCCGTTATACTCATTGAACCTTGACCTTGAGTACCTGAAGAAACACGAGAGCTTATATTGAGACAAGCCAATTGCTTCTTCATTTGGAAATTACGAGGAAAGTACCAGTCGTGTTTGCTCATCAGTGCAACGGTCCTGAACTCTGGCATATCAGAATGTTTTTGAACCAAAGCGAAAACCTCAATAGGGAACCCTCGGAGGTGGTTGGGCAAATTGGGTTGCCGACCTGCTGAAGAGGGGACCCAAATTAAATCGCTTTATCGAGCTAGAGCCGCTTTCAAGTCGACGCCTTGAAGGGCCCTGTTTAGGGTGAAAAGAAGATTCAAAACTGGTAGGGGCCCATCCAGGGGCTGAAAGTAGCGAAACCTGATACGTTAGAGGAAGGATGTCACTGAAGTTACGTAGTCGTTTGGATGGCTTCAGATGATACAGACTCCAGACGTTTGTGTTATACGTGACCCGTGGCAAAGAGAATTTTCAGCTGACGTACGTGAATTCACCTTTCTCTTGGATCAAGGGAGGACATGGTTGACGGTAATTAATTAAAGTTTAACTGCTATGAGACGTGTAACTGTTGGATACAATTAATTGAGTAATTTCAAACATTCATTATTTAGAAGAGAATGTTTTTTAATGTAATTTAAATACGATCATTTAGATAAATTGTTATAAATGTGAGTTTGCTTGTATAAGTGTATAGTGAAATATTTCAGCATGGCAGAAGAACCAAGTTCATTAGAACAGCTGCGTTAACTGGGATCGGTACAACAATAAAGCAACAAGGAATAAGAACAGAGATTGAAACATGCATAATTGAAAATTATTTCAGCAAAAGCACAAGACGAGTTTTTTTTTCTCTACAGGCACCAAGAAATATATAGGGGTTTTGGCTTGATATAAATTACAAAGAAATTAATATGAACTACCTACATATAGAACTAAAACGTATCAGTACATGGTTGGGAGAGTTAAAAGTGGCAGTTAGTGAAGTAGAAAATTTTGTGGAAACGTTGCAGAACAGAACGACTAGACAAGAGCCTTATAGATTTAAGGTAGACTGCAATAGAGTAGGAAAGAATAACAGGAGACAGCCACTACTTAATAAAGACAGAAGACAATATGGTTTTGATTATGCGGTTGGTTATGACGAACCAAGGCATGATGTATATAGGGTAAAAGACGGTGAGATTAGACGTAATAGTGAAAAGTCGGACCGGTATAAATGTCATGAGAGAGACCTTTCCAATAAATTATGGAATTGGCCATCCCATAGCAAGACTGCTAGGAAAAAACGTGACGACTGGTTTGAACAAAGACGGAGACAGTATCTGAGGTCAGGGTCAAAGAACAGAGTAGAAAACGTAAGTAGGAATTCAACTACTCCTAAGGTGGTTGCGAATCTGACTCTTAGACAAGAAAAGAAGAAAATAGACCAAGAGACTCAGACACAGGTGATTGAAGTGGTAGAAGAGAACACACAGACACAAGTTGATACAGTAGAGAAAAAAGTCCAGGTACAACCAACCAGCAAGATAACGAAGGGAAGTCAAACTGAGTTAGTAGAGACTCAGTCAAAACCAACTCACTTGACTAAGGGAGACACGGTTGAAATTAAGAAAGATAAACAGACGAGAACCAAAGACGAAAAGAGACAGGTGAGGAAAAGTATTAGGGAAAGGAATAGTATGATGGTTAATAAAGGTACGACGACTGGTATGTCAACTTCCTCAGGTAAAGATATGGGAGTTGTCCCGAACCGGAGCATGGGGAATAGAGGTAAGAAGAAAGTCAGACGTTCTAAAGCCGACTATGGGAATGTGATCGACGTGTCTGCAGTAAACTATAATAACCCTGATGAGGGAACCATCATCAGTGAGGTTTCTGAAGACGAGATGGGAAAATATAAGAGATATGTGTATTACACAAACAATACTGAGCAAACCGACGCAAATAAAGGAAACAGAAAGAAAGCACTTAAGAAGAAGAATAGTAATAGACAAAATTATTCGACTACGGAAAGTGACTTAAGAAAAATCAGAGAATATATGACCTTAAGACCTGAGTTCTTTAATGACAGACTAACAGTTACGGATACTGAAGATGAGATAGTTGAAAAGAGACACACCCTAGCACTAGGAGACAATGAAATATTTGGACTTAGATGCGCTCTATGGCTGTTAAAATTCCGAGGGTGAGGAAGGACATATGGCATTGTTTTAGCTTATGAGAGGAATTGCGGTTTGAGCATATACATATGGGCTGTCTAAAATAGGCAGATGGATTTTTTTATTTGTAGCATCACATGGTACAGGGTAGAAAATAGTGTTGTTGAGAATAGAGAGTCATGGCAACTGATAGAATATTCTACGTGGATACGTTATAAAGAATATCTTGTGTTTAGGTTGTGGTGTGGGGAGAGTAAACAAGTAGAAATTGAAATGTCCCTTGTCCGGAATGGCTAGATAGAGAGAGCTGATCACGTTGAGTGATGTATAACTGGTGTGATTAAAGTAGGGTAGATTCAGCACAGAATTAGCAGAGAGAGAGATAAACTAAGTATGAATGCTCGTACTAGAATTGGTTCGACGCAGGGCTATGACGTGATGTCTGAGATAGTTTCGCTTGGTAGTTTGAGAAGTAGGTATAGTAGCATTGGTAGATGAACCGAGAGTGTCTGATGAGGAGATATAGATTGAGGAAGAATTGAGTATCCTGTGTAAAATAGCCAGTTGAGCGCGAGAGTATTAAGAGTAAAAGACTGTGGAAACTGATGCTTGAAGAATACGAGTTCTTGGTGAGGGGGATGAAGTAATTACGTCATGCTTGCGAAGAAAGAAGAGGTGATTAAATCTGAGAAAGTTGTTGTGTGGAGAAGTATAGAATGATAGTTACGAGGTTAGTGGCTCAGCGGAATGAGGTTGGTTCTGAGAGATCGTTGATAATACTGGTTAGTGTGTAAAAGAGATATAGTTTGCGAGAGATAATATATAGGTTCTGACCTTTGAAAAGGAGTGAATGATTGAGAAAAGTAGAAATAAGAAAACAGTTGAATTGTGAAAGTCCTGTTGAGTGTTGAAGTAATTCGTCTGGTAATGCGTTGTTCTTGTATGTGTAAAAATGTAGACAAACATATGTGCGTCGTGTCAGATGATTAGTAGTAGTAGCGCATGCATGTACAAGGCGTTTAGTATATCTGGTGTCAATGTGTGTGGAAGTGATCGACACGCTTAGGCTTGGTAGTTATTGATACATGTTTGTCCATTTGTCCAGTGAGTTGATTAGCCTTATTGCACCTGTTTTCAATCTCGTTTTCTGGTTTGCCATTTGATGATATTATACTTTCTAGGCACTTGAGACTCTTTATTTGTTTCGAGAAATGTTCGTGTAGCTGAATTGTTGTTGTTTGTTCTTCTTTGGTTATAGTCGTTGCCTCTATTTTGCTTGTGCTAAATTGTTAAAGTAGGTGATTAGAAAGGTGTGATGTCTTTTGTTTGGAATGTGTGATCTTAGACGGAATCGATGAAAATATTATGACAGGCTGACAGAAAGAGCGTTAACATTTGTATGATGTTTCATAAAACAGATTTAGTATTCTTGGCAGAGACATGTCGAAGCATGAATGCCTGATACTGAGAAATGAGAGAAGATGGTTTGCTCAATCGGAGTGAGGTCTGTCGTTAGTAATATGTGGTGTTGGTTGCTGTTTCTGAGAGAGTCCCGGTAAATAGGAGTAGCAGTGAAAGATGAGTGAGGCAAGCAAGAGAATATGATTAGCTAAATGAATGTCAGAGTATTATAAATAGAGTACTAGAGACTGTGTTCCAATAAGTGTGACTGGTTTGACTATTATCACGGTGTGAGAATGCTAGGAGAGACTTGAGGATAGCTTAGAGTAGTTGTGGTGAGATGATGGAATGTGCTGATACGTTGGTTAGTTGCGTCGGGTAGACGAGAGACTTAAAATTAGAATTAGTTATTGACAAATATAGTAGGTAGATGTATTGGTGGAGTCGATGGTAAATAGACATTTATTTTGTTGGATGTAGCATGGTGGAGATACCGTAGTTAACGGTAATGATTAAGTAGTTGTAGTAATTCTTAGTACAAATCCAAGGGAAACAACTAGTGTGTCGAGCCACAGGTTCTATTAGTAGATAGATGACTGGTAGACGACATTGGGATAGCCGTCACATTGGTAATAGATAAAATGATTTGACCTGTAGTTTACAGCGGTTGCTTGGGTTTATATTTCAAATATGCTAATGTGTTAGGAATTAGTTTTGTAAAGAATGAAATATTAAGAGGGGAGATAATCAATGATTGACTTCCAGAAAAAGTACAGTCATTTGTTGATTAATGACTTTTGTTGAGAGAACAGATGGTAACATATATATATATATATATATATATATATATATATATATATATATATATATATATATATATATATATATATATATATATATATATATATATATATATATATATATTGGGGTTAATGCTTAGCATTGAGTTGTTTTGTTTTATCTGTTATAAGAATAACGGAATAGGCATGACTTGTGGGAATAGATATGTATTTCATTGGTTAGTATAAGAGACCAATGATGATTGAATATGGATAGTATGTTATATTATTTTGCTTGATAATGGTCTTGTAAAATGATTATCACCATTTGATATTAGAATAGGATTGTTGTGTTTTTAGTCTTTTGCGTATAAACCACTGGTCCGTAAAAGAGACCAGTAGTGTTAGATAACATTAGATATTTTCTTTTAATTTAAATTGATGCATGTTTTGATGTTGGGGATAAACAGTTCAAAACCTGGGGGGTATGACATCCTGTTGTTTTATTTTGGTTGACTCATAATTTAACTTGAATTGTCTTGTATGTTGAATAGTAATTACCTTGTTTACAAATATGTTGAAAAATTGTTAGAATTTAGTTTACAAACAGTTATGGTTTTGTCTAGAGTAAAGGCAATACATGGGGCTTTATATAAAACCCTTCGTTCAGAAAATGGTTAATAGACTGCTGAGGACTAGAAGAGAGACACATTCTCTTTGTGAATAATAAGTTCATGAGTATATTCTGTTGGTGGGATTGCTGTGATAGTCAGCGTTGAGAGGTTAATGATATAGTGGCTGCGAAGTTGTGGAAACATATGCCATACTTAAATGGGGTTACTACTCAAGAAAAGGGGTTCTGCGGGAGTTAAAAATAGGAGCTGCATTAAGTCAGCATTGATTGAATATATATGGATTGGATGCCATATTGGGGAAGAAAAGATTAACGTGACTAACGTATATAGCAGTGGGGTAAATGTGGGGAAAGTTTATAACATGGTCTCCACGGGGTCGCAAGTTAACATGGATTTAAGAGCCATGATGTAATAGAAATTTCATAAGAGACACGAGATTGCTGGCTTATAGAAGAAGAAGTGGGTAACGTGCTACGTCAGACAGTGTGAAGACAAATAGTAAAACATGAATTAAATCCCATGTTTTACTCCGAAGAATAATTATATACTGTGGATATCAGTACAATAGTAAAGGGAAGTAAGTATGTTAGTGAGAAATGGACATTGTCAGTATGGAATGCTCACAGCGAACAGAGATAAAATGCCATGAGGTTTTAGGGGTCCGTAATATATGGACTGAGAAAGAATAACGTTGATTGCAAGCAGTCACAGACATGAGTTCAGTGGCGGTATATTGTTGCTGTTGATAACGGCATAAATTGAGGTTCAGGAGATATGCCCATAATAAATGGACATTACTGGGTTTTCGGCGAGATTAAGAGGGAATTCTGAGTGAGGTATAGGAGAAGATTAGTTATGTGAGGTGATGTGTATAATGGGGAAAGAGGTCTTGAGGGATGATGGACCTTTTTGATTTGTGTACTGTCTGTAATATATAGACATTTGGGAGTGAATAAAATTTTTAATGGTTACTTGATGCTGTAGATAGCAGCGCAAACTGTAAAATTGCCATAATAAGTGGTATAAGTGAACTGTAGAAGATATTTAGACTTCCGGTTTCAAGATGGCGACGGACGGTCGTGTTGTTTTGTGTTCGTTAACTTTTTCGCGTAAGGGATGGATTTATTCATTTCTTGCGTGTAATTGGTGTGCCAGGATGTAAAACCAGGAGTTTCTACTCAAGATCTGCGTGGGTGCTACGGAGTTCGTGCATCGAGCGAAGCCATCCTTGAGTGAATTTTCAGCAGCGTGTGTGGTTCTCAATCAAAAGTCTGTGTTTACGTTTTTTCAACATGGCGGAACAACGTGTGTTTTCCGAACGATCAGCAGTCAACATACCGAAGCGGCGTGGTAGCCGCGCAGGAAAAAAGAAGCCAGGTAAGCGCGGTGGCTTGAGACGTTTTAGACTCAAGTGTCACCGTCTAGGACTCAGGAACATCCGTATTCTATATTGGAACTGTGCCAGTGTAAAACAACGGGGCTCTATTTTAGAAACCCTAGTTTACAGGAACGACATTGTAGCACTCCAGGAGACGAGACTGGGCGATCAGCTACTCCGAATTGCCGGCTTCAAATGTTTCTACAACAGACGACATCTGGGAACGGCGATTCTCGTTCGCGACAGCATGGTGGCGTCAGAGCTAGACATGTCCAGTTGGGACAGTGACGATATACAAATACAGGCGTTGAGAGTTCATTCCAGTATACCATTCGTGTTGGTTAATGTTTATGCCCGCAATGCGAGTGTGGACGCCCAGAAGTGGCAGTGCTTAAGTGGCATATTAGGCCACGAGAGAAATGTTATTTTCTGTGGTGACTTCAACGCTAAAGGCAGATCATGGGGAAACACTTCCTCCAATACACAAGGGGAGGAGCTCGAGACTGCACCATCGACCTGGTTTGTATCAACAGTGGCTGTGTCACCAGGACAGCAAGCCGTCCAGGCGATGAGGACAGTGCTATTGATCTGGCGCTAGTTTCACCTTCACTCACTACAGTGTGTAGATGGGGTGTCCTAGGACACCATGGCAGCGACCACCACCCATGCAGCATATTGGTGGAGAAAGGCAGAACCAGGCAGCACAAGCTAAAGGTAAAGACGTTCCAGTATGACAGTACAGGGCAAGATGTGGTGAGTAAAATAAGACGTGACAAGCGCAGAACGTTTCAGGGCAGGAAGAAAAGGAAAAAAAGCTGGGAGCAGCCACCGTGGTGGAGTTTCGAGGTGGATAAGGCTTGGGTGGATAAGCGTAGTGCTGTAAGGAGATGGCAAAATGCCAAGAAGAACAGAGCTGGTCATCTTAGTCCCTGCTTGCACTTAGAAAGAGAGATGCACACAAAAGTAAGCTATTTCAAAAAACTGGTCACGGTAGTTAAAAGCGAAAAATGGGCAGAGGTGTGTCAAAGAGTAAGCACAGACAAGTCACTGAAATTGTTCTGGCGACTACATAAAAGCATGAGTGGTGTAGTCAAGAATAAGAGCATTTCTGACTTCCAAGGTGCTGACCTCATCTGGCAGAGGACTGACGAGGACAAGGGCAAAGCCCTCTTTGAACGCTACCTTGAGCAGAGCAACCAGACAGACATGGGAGGCCGGAATCTGGCCAAGGAGGTCACCTCAGACAGATGCAAGGCCCAGAACACTTCGGATGAAGACACAGTGACAGGGCAACAAATCAAGGCTGTGCTTCGACGATCAAAAAACAGTGCTCCAGGTCCTGATGGCATAAGAAGATATATAATTGTTTTAGACTTTATTACATAAAGTCTCAGGTAACATAGGGGGTAAGTATGAGTGTGGTTTTTGTGAGAAAGAGTTCTGCTTCTTTTAAATTCAGTGGCCACCGATTCTTTGTCTTCCTATCGTGTGCAAGTGATTTCAGGTTGGTTGAAAGTGGAGAAGTAGTAATGTGGAGGTAATACGGTTAGTGATGACAATAGGGAGTTGAGGTAGTATCAGAAGAGTACAGCGTTTTGAATTTTTTGAGTTCGTGATAAGAAGGGTTAAGCGGATTGCTTATGAAGAGAAGAAGAAGTATTTCAAAAAGGTACCCATATGTGTTATGATGTATTGTATAAAACTGATAGGATATGTAAATAATATATATTTTGTTATTTTTTTTTTTTTTGAAAAGCCAGAAACGAAGAAGAAATATAACTTCATAGTGATTTGCTATGTGAGACAATGATAAGAGACAAGTGGAGAATTACTAGAAGTGAAAGTAGTTACTTAAGATAGAGTTAGTTTGGGACGGCATGGAGAAAGAATATCGGGTGTTTAGAATAAGGGGGTTAGGAGTTAAGACTTTTGAAGAAGAAAAGTCTTTTTAAAGAAAGAGAGGTGTAACAGAATGAGTAACATCTATGTTAATAGGTTGATGTGAAAAATTAGGGGCACGGTTGAGCATCCTATACGAACGATGCTCAAGCCGTGACGTGGGTTGTTTTTGTTTAGGGGAGTTACAGCTAAAGCCGAGACAAGGCAACATCATATCTGGTGGTCTCTGTATTATTATCGGCCTATTATGAACCAATAAACCTTCTGAAATAACTACACCAGAACTTGGTTATTGATCCTCTGTACCTGTACTGTTACAATCATCATCATCATCATCATCACCATCATCATCATCACTATAGCGTCTTCCGACGTCGTTGTCAAGCGGAGACATGAAAATCAGCATTATCCTCTCCCCTTTTTCTCTCTCTTTCTCTCTCTCTCTTTTCTCTATCTCTCTATTGTCTCTCTCTCTCTATTATCTCTCTCTCACTCTCACTATCTCTATATTTCTCTCTCCTCTCAGTCTCTTTCTCTCTCGCTGTCTCTCTTTCACTCTCTGTCTCTCTCTTTGTCACTCTCCCTACCTCTCTCTCCCCCTCTCTTTCTCTCTCTAGTTCTCTCTCCCCATTTTTCTCTCTTTCTCTCTTCTTCTCTCTATATCTCTCCCCGTTTTCTCTCTATATATTCTCTCTCTCACTATCTCTGTCTATCTCTCTTTTTCTCTCGCTCTCTGGCTGTCTCTGTCTCTCCCTCTCTGTCTCTCTGTCTCTCTCTCTTTCTCGATCGCTCTGTCTCTCATTTTCTTTTATATATGGCAGTCAAGCTTTAATGCAATGCATTTACAGGATATCGCAGTCAGCCCAGCTATCGTGCTTCCTGGGCAAGTTTGCAGTTGTCTTTCTGAACGGCCAGCACCCATGATCTTCTGTAGTGTCTGTCATCATGATTACCATCATCATCATCATCATCATCATCATCATCACTATAGCGTCTTCCGCCGACGTTGTCAAGAGGAGACATGAAAATCAGCATTAACCTCTCTTGCGGTCTCTCTCTCTCTCTCTCTCTCTCTCTCTCTCTCTCTCTCTCTCTCTCTCTCTCTCTCTCTCTCTCTCCTTCTATCTCTTTTCTCTCTCGGCTCAGTGAACAGCAACCAGTTCACAATGTTAAAAGTCGCTAACGGTAAGTTGACTTTTTGATAAATCTTTCACATTTTCGTTGTGTTTCTCCAAGTAGGCATATGGGTAACCTAACAATACTAGTATAATACAGGGGATATATGGTGCTAGACGCATATATCTGAAGATACAAGCCATTTCTTCCTATAGTATTTAGGCTGGGTCGAGATGGAATAGAGCTGACATTCGAAGGTATACAATCCAAACACGTGATTAAAACCGGATAAAGATGGCGTCGCACTCGATCACATGTGTAAGGGTACAACCAAGTGGCTAAAACCGATCAAAGATGGCGCTGTAGCCGGTCACGTGTCTTATGGGATACAATCCGAAACACGTGACTAATGACTCAACCGGTCAAAGATGGAGTCGCACCCGGTCACAGTGACCAGACAGTGCATAATATTCTGCTGAGTCATTCTACGTCAGCAAATAGCAGTGTATAAGACGACCAGCATTCACAGTCTAGAAGTACCGGTCTCAGTGAACAGCAACCAGTTCACAATGTTACAAGTCGCTAACGGTAAGTTGGCTTTTTGATAAAGCTTTCACATTTTCGTTGTGTTTCTCCAAGTAGGCATATGGGTAACCTAACAATACTAGTATAATACAGGGGATATATGGTGCTAGACGCATATATCTGAAGAGACAAGCCATTTCTTCCTATAGTATTGTAGGCTGGGTCGACATGGAATAGAGCTGGCATTCGAACTTTTGAACACAGCACTATGGTGGTACCGTAATAATATAGGTAGTAATGTGTAGTCGTAGGGGAAGGTGAAAGTGTACTGCGGGGTCCACATACCCATTATCGATAGAAATATATGAACTGTGTAACAGAAAGTGCATGTCAGATCCATAGATATTATCTGTAATATCCATGTCTATAACGCTTATAAAGTACCCTATTCTTATCTGTTTTACAGATACCGAGGCCCACGAAAACCTAATTAGCAAACTGTGGAGCATACTAAGAGCTGAACCATACAGCTATTGCATGGCGTGTCTTAATGTCCCACAAAATCAAGAAGCCGAGAATCCATTCACTCATTCTTGTGATTATGGTGAGGGTGGTAGTTTTGCGGACCTAGTAACGGTTCGACTGCGGGATGTACTACAACAGAACTTCACCAAACAAGAAATAATCACATTAAGCCTGAATAGAATTGAGGAGTGCATCCTCGACTATAATCGACAACAGGATACTCCAGAACCATCCTCACCAAACGTCGAGCGAACATCGTCACCGGCATCCTTAACCTTTAGTCAATCCACACTAGCGGACGAGTATTAAAACACCTACATAAAAACAAAATGGTTGTAATATACTTACAGTCCTGTCTTTAATAGCTGACCAGTCCTCAATACGAAGAAGACTACAGTGGGTGTGAGGAGACTGTATATGTATATCACTGGTATTCTGACTTCACAGACTGTAGCTCACAGTGACTACAACGCAAGTAACACGGCTGCCCTCTACGCTATCTATTTCATCATGGCTAGAGGTCATGTGGCGAGCATGACCCGCATTCCCCAACCCAAGCTCAAACATACAACAGGTCAACGAAGCGGGTAGTAGAACGCTTAGTCGCGCCATACAGACAGCCACGTCAGCGTAATCTGAACCTGCTTGACCTAAGAAACTGGCTGAAACCGGTTTTACGCGTGGCTCAAAAACTAGTATATAAATCCGAGGCTGGTAACACTCAAGCATTAGTGATCAGAAGATGACTACAGACCTCAAGACTGTGCCTGCTAACTGGGTCTACATGACTCGTAGTGGTGAGACTATTAGACCAGTGGGCGTTGGTGATAAGGCCGTGTTTGTCTCATCCTACAGAGGAACGAGCACGTTACACATCCGAAGATTTTACGGTGAATCCGACAAGAAATTCCCGACTAAGGACGGGTATGACACTTACTCGGCAAGAATATGAACAGATGAGCGCCATGCATCGCGAGATCCTAGCTGACTTTGACAGACTCAACCAAGTTAACCAAGCCAGTAACGAAGTCAAACAAGGTACTAACAGATACAAGCAAGTCAGTAACCAAAACATTCAAGTCAGTGCTTATGCCAAACAAAGCACTACCAGAAGCAATCAAGTCCAAAACACTCAAGGCAGTGCTCAAGTTAAACAAGGAACTAACCGAAACCACAAAGTAGACGCATACTATACCACCAGTTTTCAACTCAGCTACAGTCAGATGTGTGATGACCCCAGCAACCAGATGTGTAATGAGCCCAATAGCCAGCTGTTTGATGTGCAACAAGACACCAACCGAAGCAATCAAGCCCAACACACTCAAGACAGTACTCAAGTCAAACAGGGTACTAAACGAAGATCTAAACGAAGCCACCAAGTAGACGCATACTATACCACCAGTTATCAACCCAGCTACAGTCAGCTGTGTGATGACCCCAGCAACTAGATATGTGAAGAGCCCAATAGCCAGATGTGTGATGTGCCCGACACTCAGATGATTGATGGCCCGGTTGTCTACAATCTAGACCAACAGGCAGCGGTTAGAATAGATGGTGAGACATCAGATTGGTTTGACATCAAGCAAAGAGTCCGTCAGGGATGTGTGTTGTCCCCTATTTGTTTAACTTGTCAGAGATGATATAAACAGGGAGCTATATGATGCCCTAAATATTGGTGGCCATAACATTCCAGAGATTCGGTATGCTGATGATACAGTATTGCTATTCACAACACAGAATGGTAAAGAAAACTTAATAGCCTCAACCCAATTGAATAGTGAAAATCGCAACTTATATCTTAACATAGCAAAAACAAAGATAATGCATACAGATACAACTATTATGGAGAAAGAAATATATGTTAATGAGGAAAAATTGGAGGTGGTAGAAAATTTTGAATATCTTGGGTCATTGATTACCAACAACGGTAACACAATGAAAGAAATTAAACGAAGACTATCAATTTCTCTTCAAAGACTAAAACAACTTAATAAATTATGGAATGGGACAGACAGAACTACAAAAATTAGATTTTTAAGAGCATGTATCTTTTCCTTTGCAACATATGCTTGTGAGACCTGGACATTTACTAAACAAGCTGAACAGCGCGTAATTCCTTTGAATATAAATATTATAGACGAGTTCTATAAATATCTTGGGTAAAGAAAAGAACAAATGCTGCATCCATACTTCAAGAGCTGCATATTGAAGAAGGTTGGCTATTAAAGTCGATAAAACAAAGAAAGTAAAAATATTTTGGTCACTTGAAACGTCACGAAAGTTTGGAGAAAACAGTAATGGAAGGGTATATGCCTGGGAAGAGAGGAAGAGGAAGGCCAAAGAGAAGATGGGTGCAGGATGTGGCGGATGATCTCCAGATGGGTGTATCGGATGCGGGACATCTTGCTTATGATCGAGAGGTTTTCCGGAAAGTTGTTATGGGAGCGAGATTCTGTAAAGGACATGCTATTGAATGAATGCATGAATGAATGAATGAATGAATGAATGAATGAATATGAATGAATATGAATGAATATGAATGAATGAATGAATAGCCACGTTTGCTTCTGATTGGCAGATTGGACAGAGAAATCGAAATCAGATGTCAAAAAGCTAGTGCACTTACATATCAACTGTCACCCTTTACTGACAAACATCCAAATATACTAATGTCCAACCCTATGCTACCAATCTCAAACCTGGACTTTATCCAAATTACACATTCGTAAAATCAACACCTGCGAAATGAGATGCCTGAGGAGAGCTGCCAACTGAACAATCCGATACCGAGTAAGAAATGCTATTATCAGACAGACTGTGGGATCAACACCTTGTGCCACATTTATTGAAAGACAGAAGACCAAGTGGTTTGGCTATGTCGTTATAATGCAACACCAGCAACTACCATCACTGGCCTTACATCAAAGATCATCTGCGACGAGACCATGAGGACGTCCAAGAAGAAAATGGATTGACGACCAAGAAGATTGATTGATTGATTGATTGATTGATTTAAGAACCGACATCACAGCATTCGGGGCATTCCCATAAGCGCTCCGTCCCCATCCTCAGAAGCCAGCGAAGAGTTCCAACCCCAATAGTACCATTAGCAATCTGGTACTTACGTCTCACCTTTCCTCTAAGCGTCGAGCATCGGCCAGATCCCCTCGTCACTCCACGCTGTCGCATTCTTGCCAGACCATGGTGATCCATTTGCTCCTCCGAGGTGTACACGTGCTCCCACAAGGCCGCAACCACGTCTGCCTTATCATGCATCAATACTCCACCAAGTTTTGCAGATCCAGCCAATCTGTCTGCCTGTTCATTCCCCAGCACACCAGCATGCCCCGGAGGAAAGATCCAGACGATGCTTGCCACCCGTGACTTCCGTAGCGAAGCAAGCCACTCGGCACGAAGCTTGCCTGTCCTCACCCTACTCAGCATGCTTTCTGAGTCAGTTACAATCACGATGTTTGTGTGTGACATAAGCCTGGGTCATTGACAATGAGTTGAGTGACCGGGCATGAGAGAGAAGGGATGAAAGTGGGAGACAGTAAAGTGACTGACCTGGCCATGGGGAAAACAGCCAGTCCTGAGAAATAAAATAGTGAGGGTAGAGAAAATCTCCCAGGGGGATGGGGGAAGGACAGTTTAGTTTTGTGTGAAGTCAAGGGACTTCAGGACAGTTGATGGGTAGATACCGAACTGGTCGGTAGTCTAAGGAGAAGCGGAGTTAGAGATCTCCGTGTTGTGTTGTTCTCCCAGTTGTGAAGACAGGCCTGAACCAGAGTGGGTTCTATAGGGAGTGAGGACCTGAACCCAGTGTGTGGGTGTATTGTGCGAGGTCCAGCGGTGGATAGGAGCTGGAATTACCTGTCTTATGGATTTGATATGAAGCAGGCTTGAGAAGGCATCGATGTGTGCGTGTTAATATTGTGAGGAGGAGATGGATATTCGATGGATTATATATTGTTTTCTGGATATATACATATGTTCCGTGAGTCTGTGTTATTTTTGTAATAAAGGATTATGTGCGCCAACTGAATCTTGTTTAATGACTGGCGAATGTGCACTGCGGGGGTGAGTTATATTGCAAGACAGTTAGATAGCTCAATTGACACTCCAGGAGTATCGTTACCTAGACAACGACCATCACACGAAACTTATCATCAAGAACATCGACAGTATCGTCAACATAGAACGACGTGTGACATCTGGGGTCTCGTCGCTTAGTAAGGAGTATCTGAGAGCTCGTCCGATCAAGAAACCCATTGTAATATAGACATTGTTGTCATTCTGAGATATCTGTGGGCTCTTCGCTGAGAGAGGAGTTATTATCTGGTGACTTCGTTCCATCAAACTAACAAACCCTTGACAATTTGGATTGCGTGGCTTCGAGAGGGTAATGTGAACTCTTTGTGTGTGCGCCA
Source organism: Cepaea nemoralis (assembly GCA_014155875.1). Taxonomy (NCBI): domain Eukaryota; kingdom Metazoa; phylum Mollusca; class Gastropoda; order Stylommatophora; family Helicidae; genus Cepaea; species Cepaea nemoralis. The sequence continues at coordinate 156,736 of JACEFZ010003466.1, read as the reverse complement.
GATAATTCACACAGACAGACGGGAGTAAAAACTCAAGCTAGCAGACAGTTCAAGTGAAGTTCACGACAGGTAAATTTGATACCAGACAGTAGTACTCAAGCTAATGAAAAACCAGGATTAATCCAGAAGGGAGTGGGAATATCCAGCGTGTGTGTGTGTGTAAGACGCCACATCGAGGAAAAACTGTCAGCGCGCTAGAGAAGACACGGCAGGTCAACGGAGAGTGGGGAGTGACGGGGTTGCTCACTAGGTACAAAGAGCGCACAGACAAAAACTGTCGTGGTTGAGACGACAGGCGCATGTGTTTATACGTCAAGAGACTGTGCTAGCGGACAGCATAGGTGAAATGTCGCGTGGACAAAAACGTGTTTGCGACAATAGCAGTCAGTCCTAGGTGTGTGTAGGACATCGCTGTCGGTGATAAAGACAGGATTGATAATTCAAGATATTGACAGGTGTGTGTGGTGAGGGAACGCACCGTGTGGTCGCTTTTTGACTGGTCAAGATTTGTCGACGCCGTTAAAAGACGAGGCGGTGCGGAGTTAAGAGACAGTGCAGGTGGAAATTGTGAGTCTCCACGGACAATTCGAGTCAGCGCTGTTTACGAGAACATTGAACTCCCGGGAAGGGGAGAGTTAATGAATGTGTAGAATACACTGAGAAAATTGACATTTGCTGTTCACCGGGAAGGGTGACATACAGGGGTAGTGTACCACAGGGGTTGGGGCACGGCAGGTGTCGTTGTGGATAACGGAAAATTTCCGGACATTACTTTGTTCACAGCCGGGTCGGGGCTGAGAAGTTGTGTGGAAAGTGTTTTTGTATAACGGGAAAAGTGTCCGGTCAGTTTACAGTGTGTATTATTGTGACAAAGATTACTGAAGTTGACCTGCGGGTCAAGGTTGGGGACAGTGAAAAGTTACTGAGATTTTCCAGAGAACTGGATAAACAACTTGTTTATGAACGAAAACCAGACTTTATGTTTCGTCTTTGTTGAACTGTTCTACTATCGTTATCATTACTCTGTCATGAGCAATCATTGTTACAACGAAGGATGACATGTCATCACCGCAGGCTGGGTTGCATACAGTTACCGAAAAAGAACTGACTCTACACAGTTACAGTGGGGAACAGTTGAGGTCTTTTTGTGTTGAACTTTGTCTTTAAAAGTAAATCTATCACATAATTAATACAACTACGGACCATCTCCACAACGATAGGATAAAGACGGTTGGATTATTACTTGGTATCACCACGTCCAGATGAAAGTACAATAACGTTACGGACTGTGTCGAGACAGAACAGTTTGGATATTACTATCATCTTCAATTTTTGTCGACAGTTGGAACTTGTGATCACCACGTGAATTCAGGAACCACTCAACAAAACAAGAAGTCGGTTTGAAATCTAGCGTCGTAGACATTTCGGAATTTTAACAAACAAACACTTCCATCCTATTGTAAAAAGATTATTAAATACGAACTGTTGGCGACGGATTATAAGTACAGATTTATCGGCCAACCAGTTGGACATTCTGTTGCTCTCATCGTATTAACTGTCGTTATCGTGTGTCTACTTATATATATATATATATATATATATATATATATATATATATATATATATATATATATATATATATATATATATATATATATATATATATATATATATATGGCTGCCCACCAACTCTTCTGTCCATTGTGGAATCGTTCCACACAGGCATGAAGGGTATAATCAAGTTTGATGGTGCAACTTCTGAAGAATTTGAAATCAAGAGTGGAGTTAAGCAAGGTTGTGTACTAGCTCCCACCCTCTTTGGAATATACTTTTCACTTCTACTGAAATATGCATTTCGTGATCAGGATGGTGGTATATACATTCACTCACGCTCAGATGGCGGCCTCTACAATGCTCAGAGATTGAAGGCTAAGACCAAAATTAGGAGGGTACTGATCAGAGAGTTGCTTTTTGCAGATGATGCTGCAGTTACGACCCACTCTGAGGAAGAATTGCAATGTCTACTATCTGCATTCTCCAATGCTTGTTCTGAATTTGGTTTAACAATTAGCAAAAAGAAGACACAGATTATGTCAAAAGGTGCACATGGGGTACCATCAATCTTTATTGACGACGCCGAACTAGAGATAGTAGACCATTTTACATATCTAGGATCAGTGGTAAATAGCAAATTATCCCTAGATCAGGAAATCAACATCCGGATTGGTAAGGCAGCAACAACAATGAACAGGTTAAGAAAAAGAGTCTGGGAGAACAGGAAGCTTACTGCCAAAACAAAAGTTCTTGTCTATCAAGCCTGTGTCCTTAGTACTCTTCTCTATGGCAGTGAAACCTGGACAACTTACTCACACCAAGAGAACAATTTAAACAGCTTTCATATGCGGTGTCTGCGAAGAATTCTTGGTATTAAGTGGCAAGACAAAATCACAAATACTGAAGTATTGGAAAGATCAGGTTGTGTGACAGTTTATTCCATGCTCAGTCTTCGTAGACTTAGATGGATAGGACATCTTAGGAGGATGGATGATGGTAGAATACCAAAGGATATCTTTTTTGGTGAATTACAGATGGGTAAGAGATCTCAGGGTCGGCCTCTACTACGATACAAAGATGTGTGTAAGCGGGACATGATTGATACAGGCATTGATAATGCACATTGGGAGCAAGTCGCCGCTGAACGTGTTGCATGGAGGGCAAATATCAGAAATGGAATAAAGTCAAAGGAGAAAATTATTGCAGAAAAGTCACACACCAAGCGTTTGAGACGTAAGATGGTGCATGATGGTGGAAATGACCACGTGTTCACATGCACCCACTGTGAATGGACATTTACAGCGCAAATTGGCCTTATCAGTCACACTCGCTACCGCCATAGTTAAAAGTTATTATGCGTTTTTATAGCACAAACTATCGTCTGTCAAGACGGCAAGGTGCCAATGATGATGATGATATATATATATATATATATATATAGATATATATATATATATATATATAATATATATATAATATATATATATATATATATATATATATATATAGATATATATATATATATATATATATATATATGGATATTTAATTATGTGTGGTTGTTGAATAGGCTTTTTTGCGATCTCTATCTACACTAGGATAGAACTTGCAAAACGTGGGGTTTTTTTCTGGTGCTTAAGATATTTTTTGTAAGGAAAACGTTAATGAGTTAACGTGTCGTGCAGTGGCATTGGAATAGTCCTAACCAATATCTAGAGCCGATTTGTTTCACGTCAGATTTGTGTATATTGTTACGCTATAATTTTTCTTTTCTCTTTCTTCTTTTCGTTATATTTACATATGATATTTGTTGTGGTCGGATATATGTTAGTTGTCAGAGCCTAACATTGTATTGCTATGCAGCAACATCGTTACGACACCCGGCGGACAGGAATTGTCGGCTGGCAAGATTGTTACCTGACACGCGACCAGCGGTCAGGCTGACGAGACGCACGCATGCCACGTGACACCACTAGAGGCGGTCAGCAAGTTGTGCGCTAACGACAGACTTAGCTGGGATTTGAGACAGGACGGACGTGTGCGGAGAAAGCAAGGCGTTTGTGTGGATCTCTGTGAGTGAAAGCCGAGCGACTGTCATCTTGAGCGTCAGACTTGTGAGCTGTATTGTGGTTGTGAGTTATATACTGTGCATTGTTGTACTTATCGTTATGTATTTAATATGGCAATAAATCCATAAAACGTTGTGTCGTCGTGTCGTACGTTATACTTGTACTGTCTCACACCTGTCAGTATAACGAGTCAAATATAAGATCCTGACATGTGTGGACGTGGGTTGCTCGTCCTTGTTTAAGAACCTAATATATGTAGACGTGTGTTGCTCGTCTCTGTTTAAACCGTACGTTAAAACTATAATTCTTGAACTTGTAAAATTTGTCAAGGTTATAGTGAAGTAAATGTGATCGTAAACGTCTCATTGTGATCCATTACTACGTTGTTTAATTATGTGTAAAATCATTAGTAAATGTACAGTACATATTGTTTGATCCTGTAAACGTGTAAAACATTTGTGATTTGTGAAACTTGTCACCGTTTGACCTTGTCGACATTGTGATTTTGCCGCCATTTTGACCTTGTCGCCATCTTGTAAACTTGATGTCTATGTCCTTACTGAATGTCATCTTGATGTAAGTGATGTGTCATCAATGTTATTGAGTGTTCTAATACAGATAGATTGTCTTTGTGTATTGAGTTTGTGGAACGCGAAGAGTTTTGGAAAGAAAGGAACATCTGTTGTGAAAAACACTGTTGACGACAAAATTACGACATACAATCATACTCGACGCCAGCCAAACCTAAGTAACACTTAGTGACTTGCAGGCACACACCAACAAACACACGCTAACTTATTTCTCTCCAAAAACAAAGCAGGTTTTTCCGTACCATCCATAACCGTGCCGTAGAGGTCATTAGTGGTTCCGAAGTAACGACCCTACAGTTTTCTAGCCCGATTGTCCAACCATTCGTCACCGTATCCAAGGGCACTTGAGTATATTTTTCTTTACTTTAACTTTACGTATGCATTAGTGGGCACGCATCGTATAGTCAAATCAATTGTAAATTGTTTTTCTACTAACCATTTACAACATATTTTGTGTAGTTGATTCTCATTGACGTATTTCCTCCATCATGTCGTCATTATTTGATTTCATTGATATGGGAATAAAGTTACAGTTACATGGTGATGAGTTAACAAAGTGGAGTGAGAATAAATACGCAGAATACCTACTTATTCAGGAAAAAGCTGCTGAACGCGATGAAAGAGCAGCAGAAAGAGCTCTAAAACAGGCAGAGATTGAAAAAGCTGCAAGCAAATAGAGGCAGAAACAGCCTTAAAACAGTCAGAGATTGAAACAGCATTAAAGCAAGCGGAGATAGACAGTGAACTTAAGAAAGCAGAAATAGCAGCTCAAAGTAAGAGGGAAGAACTAGAGTTACAGTTGAAAATGAAACAACTTGACACTGAGACTGCGATAAATAAAGAGTCAAAGAAATCTGAAAGACTGGAAAAAGAAAACCAGTATAAGAAGTACCAAGGTATCGTACGTAATTATACCTCGGGTGACTGCATAGCAGCCTTTACCCAAAATTTTGAGACATTAATGGAACATTACCAAGTTCCACTTTCGGAATGGAATATTCTATACATGAGGAGTCTATCTGGGGAACCTCTTAAAGTTATTGAAACCATCCCCAAAGACCTCAGGAAAGAGTACCATTATATTAAATCTAAGATAATGGCACATTTCATGTTAGACGAGGCAGGTTACAGAGAACAATTTAGTAAATTGAGTCCAAAATCAACTCAAACGTTCTCTGACTACCTCTGTTTAGTCCGAGATGTTTTCAGCAAATGGACTTCAGCAGCCAAAATTAACAAAAGTTACGATAAATTAGAAGATCTCATCATTCGAGATAAAATTATTTCTTCTATCCCTTCATCTTTTTCTAAGTTCTTACAAGAGAATGAATGCACAAGTGTGGAAGAAATTGAAAGACGTGGGTCGGCCTATTACACGGCCAACAAACAGTGCTTTGCCACTGAAGCTACTGACAGTAACTGGGTAGCGGCAGCCAACTATGAGAAGAACTATAGTAGGCAAAAACCAAACAGACCTACCTCTGAGAAATTTAGACATTGCATTCACTGCAAATTTTCTCACCATTTGAACGAGATGTGCGATAAAAACCCAGGGTACCAAACATACTTACAAAATATGGTAAACAGACAAGACAGAGAACGTAAATCGTTCAAAAGTGCACGTAAATGTTTTCTCTGCAAGGCTTACGGGCACCATCGCATGGATTGTAGAGGCAGGCATATGACCAACAAAGCCAATGCCGCCTTGTTCGATAGCTCAGCGTCAGAAGACGAAAATCCAGAGAAACATCCTGTGAATGTAGCACAGGCTTGTGATGTATTTAGTGCTAACAAATGCACTGTCTGTAACACCTTCTATGAAGATGGTATCTTAACATGCGGGCACGCCATCCCTATTGCCAATGAGGAAGCTAACTTGGTAATAGACTCAAAAGGCAGATTAGACATCCATCACGGATATGTTAATGGCAAGTTTGCTACAGTACTCCGCGACACCGGGAGTACACTTATTGGCCTGAAAACAACATTCATAACGCCTACAGACTATACAGGCAGGCACATTACATGTAGAACATTTTCAGGCAACATTGAAAAATATCCATTAGCATGGGCATACATTGAAACACCTTTCCTCACCGGGAAAGTAAAGGTCGCCGCACTTACAAACCCAGTGTGCGATATAATCATAGGAAACCTACCTGAGGTGAATGACATACCTCATAACCATCACATAACATCACTATGTATTGATGATAACACATCACCATCAAATGTTGAAAATGTCATATCACCTATGAAATGTATGCTACCTAATGCAGCACTAAGTTCTCATCACATCATTGACGATATCATTCCATCATCATCTGATGTCATTGAGTGTGTGAACGCAGTAACAAGAGCTACTGCTAGAGTGCAAGATGAAACTAACCAAACTGAGGCTATACAAATACTTAGCCCAGATTTACCACCTAGTGAATCTATGAAGGAAACATTCATAACAGCTCAAAAAGCTGATCCTTCACTGTCAAAGTACTTTGACCTGATCGGCAAAAAGGCAAGAATAACCAAAAATGCGAAATGGCATTTTGCTTTACACAATGATATACTCACCAGGTATTACACCAGAGGTGACATTACAACGAAGCAAACTGTGTTGCCAACTACTTATCGCAAGCAAGCTTTACATCTTGCTCACGATATACCTTTTGCAGGTCATATGGCATATGTTAAAACCAGGTCAAGACTATTGACACAGTTTCACTGGCCAAAATTCTGTAATGACATAAAAACATATTGCAGAAGTTGTGATACATGCCAGAAATTAGTTAAAAAAGGTAAACACCCACAGGCAAAGTTACAAGTCACTGACTTAGCCAGTCGACCTTTTGAAAAATTATCAGTTGACATTGTGGGCCCTCTTAGTCATACAACAACTAAAGGGAATAAATTTATTCTAACAATTATTGATCAATGTACACGCTGGCCAGAAGCTATTCCGCTAAAGAACATTACTGCCAACGACATCATGGAAGTGTTCTTCCATATCTTCTCCCGAATTGGGTTTCCAGATACTATCCAGTCTGATAGAGGCACTCAGTTTATTGCCGCATCGACCCAAGCCTTCACCAAAATGTTAGGTGTGAAGCAAGTCTTCAATACCCCCTATCATCCGCACTCGAGCGGGATTATAGAAAAGCTTAATGGGGATCTGAAGCACATGCTTGCAAAAGTAACTCAAGATCACCCCAATAACTGGGATGTATACTTACCAGCTGTTCTTTTTGCCTATCGCGAGGTACCACATTCCAGTACCGGTTTCTCTCCTTTTGAACTAATCTATAGTGCCAAACCACGAGGCCCATTAACAATTTATCACCAAATGTTAACTGACTCTACTCCAGTACTTAAACCCATATCATCATTTTTGTATGTAACATCATTGCGTGAAAGGATAATTAAATCATGTGAAATCGCTAAAAATGCACTAAAACTATCTGGTGCTACTTACAGACAGTACGCAGATAAAGGTAACAGGACTATAACATTGACACCTGGACAGGACGTTCTACTACTACTACCTAGTGACAGACAGCTTCTGACTGAGTCCTGGCAGGGACCCTTTAAAGTGACAAGACAAATCTCATCTGTAGACTACGAGATCCTAATAAAAGACAAACACAAAATATTTCACATAAATATGCTAAGACCATACCACAACAGAGGCAACGAACAAGACGATACGACAGCTTGCACTGTCATAATAGATCACGAAGATGACGATTCTAGCGACGAGATTCCAACACCTACATTAAACACGACAAACTGCTTGAATGAGATCAAGATCAATCCAAACTTAAGTCAAGCAGAGACAAACAGGTGCAAACAGTTGATACAACAATACAACACCATCTTTTCAGACAACCCAGGACAAACAGAATTAGTACAGCATCACATCACACTCACATCAAACACACCCATAAGATGCAGACCATACACCATACCATTACACTACAAGGAACAACTACATCAGGAAATTATCAACTTAGAAAAAACAACATCATCAGACGATCCTTATCTGACTTCTCTTCACCCATGGTCATTGTACGCAAAAAGGACAACACAATACGACTTTGCATCGACTACAGAAAACTGAACAAAATAACTGTTTTAGATCTTGAACCAATGGCAAATACTGACGATCTTTTGACAGAACTGACTGACGCTAAGTTCTTTACGACTCTTGACATGTCTAAAGGTTATTGGCAGATAGCTGTACATGAAGACAGCAGACATCTAACAGCTTTCGCCACGCCTTGGGGACTTTACGAATGGTGCAAACTTCCATTTGGGCTAGTCAATGCCCCAGCCACATTCGTACGCATGACTCGACTTCTCTTATCTGACATTCCTAATATCATTTGCTATATTGACGACATCTGTGTCCATACAGAGACAATGACGGAACATATAAAGACATTAGAACAGACACTAGAACGTATCAGACAGCACGGACTGACAGTGAAGCCTTCAAAAGTGAGCATGGCTTACCAAGAGATATCATTTTTGGGGTACAGAATATCAAATGGCTTTGTCATGACAGACAACAAAATTGTCTCCAAAATTCTAAAACTGTCACTTCCAACGAATAAGAAACAAGTCCGCAGTTTGCTGGGACTAATCAACTATTACAGAAATTTCATCCCTGATTTTTCAGAACTGACCGAGGTCTTTTCTAATTTACTAACCAAAAATTCGCCAGAACAAATTGTAAACGATGAATGCCTACGACATGCATTTCATAAAATTTTGGCATACTTTTCTGATAAGAATTCGCCTAATCTCATCCTTAAATTGCCCAACATTCGTTTACCTTTCAGATTGAGAACAGATGCTAGCTCCATTGCGATCGGTGCAGTCCTATTGCAGGAATACAACGACATCCTGCATCCCGTTTGTTTCATATCAAGAAAACTAAGGCCTCGAGAGCGTGCATGGTCCATTCCACAATTAGAAGCACTGGCCTTAGTAGAGAGTGTGACGAAATTATCCAAATACCTTTTAGGACGTCACTTTATCATCGAAACTGACAACAGTCCATTACGGTATATAAATGCCGGAGTACCGTCCAATAATATGATTGCTCGCTGGTCCTTGAAGCTTCAAAATTACAGTTTTGAGGTTCGGCATATTCCAGGCAGAATCAACATAATTGCCGACCTTTTGTCCCGTTGTCCGACCGACCCAGAAAGCAATGTCTGAGTGCAGTATGCACACTCAGACCAACACAGCCACCAATGTGTGAATTTTTTTCTATTCACCTACTGTGTAAAGTCTATAATTAAAATTGTGATACGGTTAGAAACCGACATGTATAATATACTTATTTTAATTAAGCCATGTAATGAGTGTAGTATAATTGTGTAGTGTGTGTGTTAGAAAGAGAACATTATTAATTGTAAATATAAACCAAGAACAGTGTCACAGACGCTTCACTACTTACCAGAAGCGAACTTTACCAGTTAACAGTGACTGCTGTGCGTGAATTCCTTCACCGTGATATTTTAACGTGTTCAAATGTAGACTGGACAGCGACTTCTACACCACCTCTGCATCGAATTAATCCAAAAGATTCGACAGTTGAACATCGACATCAGAAATAAGAACAGTCGATCTTTATCCAGAAGTTGTGAACACATCAGAACATTCCATCATAATCCGAACATTCCATCGTAATCCGAAAGTTGTGATACTATAACATCAGACACGAACTTTAATAACATTTTACTATCCGTTATGAAATAGAACCGAAACAGTTGTGTTCAAAGATTGTAACAGCAGCTAAATTTTGCGTTTCGTGTGTACTTCCTGTGTAATTTAAAAAGTACACCAAAAATAGCAGACGATATACAAATATTCAAAAATTTATGACAATTGTAACATCCTTTTGAATCTATAAAATATAATACACCAATTGGGTACTTATTTATTTTGATTAATGTAATCTTAGAATCATATCTTGATTAATGTATTCATATTACCGACTTTTTCTCGTTAATATGAAGAAACGTCAAGCAATGACGCTAAGAAATTAAATAATTATTGTAAGTTATTCTATTTCTTCATTATCAAAATTACTTCCCTTGCATTTATGAATTACATCAAGGGCCATAACTTGAAACATATTCATTAATGTGTATTGTATAAATAGACATTTTGTTGCTAAATGGATAACACACCGGGTAGGCGTCAACCAAGCATGGCAGAGAGCTGCCAACATTGCAAACCAACATAAGAGCTCCTGGCCAAATGAGGTCAGAGCTTGATTGTTTAATACGACTCATAAAAGCCGTATTTCAGTCTGGCTAGATGGCTGTTGCAAAACAACCATATTATTACGTTTTTTTCAAAAAGCTGCGAGGTAGATGCGAGAAGCTGGAACTACTGATCTGACTGGGTATTATTGCAATGAAGGTAACCAGCCATCAGGGGGATGAAACCTGATTTGTGTTAAAAGTTGAATTTCATGTGTCATTTCAATGCAACTTACATTTTTCGTATATATTTCTATGCCATATATGTATTTTCATGCATAACACTGGGAAAGAGTAGTCTCTGACATGAAGTTAACACTACCCCAGTATAGACCTACATCATGAATGAAAGATGGCATCTTTCATTGAAGTACCCGGGGAGAATGTCAGAGCCTAACATTGTATTGCTATGCAGCAACATCGTTACGACACCCGGCGGACAGGAATTGTCGGCTGGCAAGATTGTTACCTGACACGCGACCAGCGGTCAGGCTGACGAGACGCACGCATGCCACGTGACACCACTAGAGGCGGTCAGCAAGTTGTGCTCTAACGACAGACTTAGCTGGGATTTGAGACAGGACGGACGTGTGCGGAGAAAGCAAGGCGTTTGTGTGGATCTCTGTGAGTGAAAGCCGAGCGACTGTCATCTTGAGCGTCAGACTTGTGAGCTGTATTGTGGTTGTGAGTTATATACTGTGCATTGTTGTACTTATCGTTATGTATTTAATATGGCAATAAATCCATAAAACGTGGTGTCGTCGTGTCGTACGTTATACTTGTACTGTCTCACACCTGTCAGTATAACGAGTCAAATATAAGATCCTGACATTAGTATTGTGATCTTTCGTCATGTCTGCTGTCTAGTGGTCTGTGTCAGTTTATATTTATATATTACGCGCACTGTGGGTGTCCCTACACAAGCTTGTGGTTGTTACTGTGGTTTATTTCTGTGTGATCACCGTCTCCGTGTACTTCGCTTGTAAGTCTAACGTTTTTATAGAAAACACTTAGTGTTATCATCCATTTGTGTGTATATGTATTTATATGTATGTTTAACAATATTTCCAGAAATGTTATACAACTAATTGTTATAGATATATGCGAGGGAGGATATTTTCCCTCACTATCTAGTGCTTATAGAGTGACTGGGTGAGTACAGAGTGATATTTTAGCACTACGAATTTACGTGCACAAGGAGTAGTGGTGTACTTAGGGAGGGCACACAAAGACTAGTAGCAGAGTCTTTACATTTATAGTGGCTGACAGACAGCAACGTGTTCATAAGTACACGATGCCTACTTTAATGGAATATATTGAAGCAGGTGTACGAATAGGCCTGAAAGGTAAAGAGTTACAGGAGTATGCAGAAGCAAAAGAACAAAAACAGACGGAAAGAGAGGAGAGGCATAATGAACGCGAGGCAAAGCGTCTACAAGAAGAGACACAAGTAAAACTAGCTGAAATGGAAAACAAGCGTCTACAGGAAGTAAAACTAGCTGAAATGGAAAACAAGCGTCTTCAGGAAGTAAAGTTAGCTGAAATGAAAAACAAGCGTCTACAGGCAGAGACACAAGTAAAACTAGCTGAAATGGAAAACAAGCATCTACAGGAAGTAAAGTTAGCTGAAATGGAAAACAAGCATCTACAGGAAGTAAAGTTAGCTGAAATGGAAAACAAGCGTCTACAGGAAGAGAAAGAGACACAAATGAAAATGGAAATTGAGAAAGAGAAGATCAAGTGTCAGATGCAAACTGAAATCGAGTTAAGAAAAACTAGAACTATCTTCGAAGGGTCAAAGTGAGGAAAGCAGAAGACCGTCGCAGTCGTCACAGAGATTAAAACTGCCATATTTTACAGACCGGGACCAACTTGAAAATTATTTGGCCAGGTTCGAGGCATCAGCCAAAGCGTTAGGTATTCCAGAGAAAGAGTATGCGATGCGACTTGGCGAGTTTCTTACGGGCAAGGCACTAGACACCATGTTCAATTTACCTGTAGAAGAAAGAAACAACTACACTATCTTACGTCAACGTTTAGAAAATCTCCCAGGGGTATGGGGGAAGGACATTTTAGTTTTGTGTGAAGTCAAGATACTTCAGGACAGTTGATGGGTAGATGCCGAACTGGTCGGTAGTCTAAGGAGAAGCGGAGTTAGAGATCTCCGTGTTGTGTTGTTCTCCCAGTTGTGAAGACAGGCCTGAACCAGACCCAGGCAATATGTCTGGGTCAATGTTTAGTAAGTGCAGTCTCCCAATATTTGAAAACGAAGTTTTCTTTTAAGAGGGGGGTGATGACATAAGCCTGGGTCATTGACAATGAGTTGAGTGACCGGGCATGAGAGAGAAGGGATGAAAGTGGGAGACAGTAAAGTGACTGACCTGGCTATGGGGAAAACAGCCAGTCCTGAGAAATAAAATAGTGAGGGTAGAGAAAATCTCCCAGGGGGATGGGGGAAGGACATTTTAGTTTTGTGTGAAGTCAAGGGACTTCAGGACAGTTGATGGGTAGATGCCGAACTGGTCGGTAGTCTAAGGAGAAGCGGAGTTAGAGATCTCCGTGTTGTGTTGTTCTCCCAGTTGTGAAGACAGGCCTGAACCAGAGTGGGTTCTATCGGGAGTGAGGGCCAAAACCCAGAGTGGGTTGCATAGTTGAGCAGTGGCCCCTACCCAATGTGTGGGTTGTATTGTAGGAGATCCAGCCGTGCATAGTAGTTGGACTAAATGTCTTGTGAATTTGAGATATGAAGCAGGCTTGAGAAGGCATTGATGTGTGCGTGTTAATATTGTGAGGAGGAGATGGATATTCGATGGATTATATATTGTTTTTCTGGATATATACATATGTTCCGTGAGTCTGTGTTATTTTTGTAATAAAGGATTGTGTGCGCCAACTGAATCTTGTTTAATGACTGGCGAATGTGCACTGCGGGGGTGAGTTATATTGCAAGACAGTTAGATGGCTCAATTGACACTCCAGGAGTATCGTTACCTAGACAACGACCATCACACGAAACTTATCATCAAGAACATCGACAGTATCGTCAACATACTACGTCGTGTGACAGTGTGTATCGTATTCTCTTTCCAGCGGAAAACTGCACTGACTGCCTCCACCTCCATTCATAAGCTAGATGTTGTGGTATCATATGTCAAGCTCTCCTGCACCAAACGTCGACCATTAGCCTTTGCCAAAGAAACCCCAGGCACTTCTACTACCTCTCAACACTGAACCATCTGTGTAGATATTCACATCACCCGGGCGAGAATTATTCTGAATTAGTTGCTGGATTTCCACTTCTGTGGCCCCTGCTGGCCACTCCCTGCACTTCCGGCTCAATGTGATTATAACTTTGCACAAGTCTGATTGCTCCGCTGGCACTCTGATCCACTCCTCTCCTCGCCTAATTTTCTCCAAGGGGCACACCTGTCTGATCGTATCCTCCGCCTGAGCCATCCATGATTTTCATCTTATCAGTCGCTGACCCTTAACTGCGTCCAGCGCCACATGCAACGGGTGATCTGTGTCAGCAGCTACTCTGAGGTATGCCTTCGCCTGCATTGAGCCTACCAGCAACAGTCGGCAAACCAAGGATGTACCGCATACACACCACTGGGGTGTCTCTGGTGCATCCCAGAATGACCCGCATAGCCTCGTTCTGTATGCGCGCCAATCTCACCAGCTGACTCTTTGAGACAGTGAGCAGTCCTAGTCCATAATCATGAGAGGATCAAGTGCTGATATAGTCTGAAGAGCATTCTCTGCTCTATGTCCATTGCAGCCATAGTTTTAAGTGCGTTGAGTCCCTTTTGACATCTTGTCACAACCGTATCGTGATTCCTAGATACTTCAGGTTGGTCTCTCTGTTGACGCTTCCACCATCTATCGTGAGTCTTGATACATCAGCTCTCACAATCCTGTTGTCCACAAAACAGCTGCCTTTTCCGGGTGGATGACAGCACTAATTTCAGTGCACCAGTCAATCACTTTGTCTACTGTCGCCTGTAGCTCCTGGACTGTGTTCTTCCTATCTCTTCCCTGCCTATATGCAAGAATATCATCTGCAAATGTTAGTATCCTTCCAATCCCTGGTGCTTCTAAGTTTGCAATTTTGCTCGTATACACATTAAAGAGCACCGGTGAGATTGCAGATACTTGTGGCAGTCCCGGGGTTAAAATATGTGGCTCTGAGGTCCATGCACCCAGACGGAGAGCAATCCGACGAGAATGTAGGACGGCCGCTATCCAGTTCACCAACCAGGGCTTGACCCCCTTCTCCATCAGTGCGGTCATCAAAATATCATATCGAACTCTATTGTACGCATCCTCGAGATCAAGCGCCGCCGCCATCGTTTCTTGTCTACTCTGGAACCCCTCATAAACGTCAAAGGCAAAAGTGGCTGCATTGACGACATAAAACCACACGGAATGACACTATCCAGTGCCGCCCACCGGGAGCTGGAACGCAAATTATTCCTCCCCACGCCGCTTGACGGCAGAAGTGGAAGATGATGATGATGATGATGATGATGATGCTTCTGATTGGATGTATTCGGAAACGGCGGGTAAAACTTGGCCGGAAACGACTCCAATAACGGCAGACATGGCCCCGATCTGCTAGAAAGCAAGGCTTTGTTGCTTCAAGTTGTTTATTGTTTATTGGTTATTTATTAGTTATTTTAAGTTGAGTTATTCTGGTTATTTGATTCCCGGTAAGCTAATTCTTCTTATAACTCACATAATATTGATATTCTTAGACTTTTTATTGCATTTTTGTATTCTCCATTCAATTTCTCATATGTGAAGAAAGAGTTTCCACAATAACTCAATAACCGCTTCTTAGTTAGTTATTACAGCCGATCCTTTGTTTATGTTATAATTTGAACCGTCAGTTTAATTACTAAAATTAAACAGAATAGAAGTTTAATTGATAGTAATTTGTAGCATAACAAAGCCAATGAGATATCGCAAAAGAAGGCTATATTCGCAATAGAATTGCGGGAAGTAACAAATAATATTAATATTATTAAATATATATCGCAGCGTCTGCTCACTAAATCAGTATATCAGTTTTACTAATTTTAGTTTGAGCCATTAAGAAGTCTAAGAAGGTGGTTAATTTAAATAGGAATGTTCACTGTTGCGAGTTTAATTCTGCCGAATTCTCCGTAATTTTTAATGAATCACCCTTCTTCTTACTTCTGTCCGTTTTTCTAGCATCCCGTTTTATTTTTACATTACGTTAGTCCTGTTTAAATATCAAGAATAATTTTCCAGAACTGGTATCCCCAATACAAATAACGATCCCTACAAATAATTGTGTCCCCAGGCGAGTTCAAGAATTGTTAACTTTCGTTTCTGTACACTTACTGTTACCAGGCATCCATGTTTGTTTACGTTACCGTCCTACTTTGTATGTCCTGATAATTCTGGTCCAAGCTGACAGTAATATGTTTCGATCATCACACTTTATTCACATGCTTCGAGTTTCTCAGTTCTATATTTTAGTTCTAATGTTTAATATTTGTATGTATTTGCTGAGAAATGAAAAAAAAAATGTACTTCACCGACGAGGAATCAAACCTCGAGCTCCCGCGTGACAGGCAGAGACACTTATCACTACGCTACTGAGGACACATCAACAAAAATGTATAATATAGCTACACGCATAGGAATAATCATGTGACCTACTTCTACTGCGAATATTATTTTTTTTCTATTCACAATATATTGCGAATAGTCACTTCGTATCGCAAAACTCAAAAGGGCTGAACTATGCCGTTAGCATTGCGTAGTATGGCAGAGCGGACTCCTTTTTATTTTATAATTAGAACTGGCAATTTAACTACTAAAATTAAACAGAATACAAGTTTCATTTGTAGCAGTAACTTATCTGTGTACTTGTTTAATTTGTCACCCTTTGACATGACTGAAAATAGTTTTGAAAGCCAGTTTTCAGACCCGTCTGTTGTAAACCTAGTAGTAGTAGCATATACAGAGAATATTTTAAAATGGGGTTTCTACTTATGAAATATCACAGTTGGATACAGCTTGACAAGACAAATCTAACGGTATCTCAACGAAGAGTATACGGTAATTCTAAGCGGAGTTGTGAATTATTTTGTGCCGTAATTTAAAACCAGGAAGTGTAATGGTGTCCTAAGAGATAGGGGAGATTTTATCGTGGCTCATTAAATTGGGAGCTGAGAAATTCTGCCTTCTATTACTGTGGCTTGTTTAATTTTAAACGGACAACATAGACCCATATATCATTGCGTACGGGGTGGCGAGACCCCATATGGCTTGGTCTCTTTCTGCACGGCACCTGCCGAAAGCATCGTACAAAGCACGAGAGTCTCAGAGTCTCTGACAAAAATGCACTCGACTTTTAAGAATGTTCAATAGGATGTGCAGTGACCTAATTAATAGTTAAAAATAGCTGCCCCTTTATATTAATTAAATGTCACATGAAATGTTTGTCATTAGTGAAAGAGCAATTTATGAAAATGTACTCATATTGTCTTAATGTACCTACTGCATTGCAACAGCTTTCTTTTGTTGATTAAATATCTAAAGATAAAAGACACTGAAGATATCACTAAAAGCTTTTGGAATTCATCACCACATTTGAGAGACTGCTGCCAAAGACCAACATTTGTGGTGTGCACCATTACGCAAGGGTGCAGTCACTTGAGAAGCAAACAGAACAGCAAGAGCTGTGAAAAAGAAAGGCTGGACAGAAAACCCACTGCAAGAGACCTCCTCCTGGAACGTCAAACATTCTTTGTCCACATTGTCAAAGAACATTTCTAGCCAAAAAAGGCCTTACCTGCCATCTTAGAACTCACACTTCCATACTTTAAACCCCACTGGATGCTTGCTTGTGTTCACTGGCTGTGAACTCCAGCACAAAGTTCTGTATGTCGGATGAAGACATCCTGTTGTCCAACATCAGTGTGATGTCATACCGGACCTGAGGTTTGCGTGAGTATCCATTGTCCCATGCCTGGCCTATTAGTGTGCAGACTGGTGGTTCCTCGCTGTGCAGGCAAATACTCTCCGACTTCGGAAGAATCTTCGATCCTACTATGTTAGCCATGACCCTGAAGGGACCTGTTGCCCAGGACACACGCTAGGACGTGTTAGCAGGTCTTGGCCAGTATAGAACCTGGCCCTGGTGCCTTGGAAAACACCTCTGCGTCCCACCCCACTGGATGAAGTGAATGGTTATCATCATTTTTGATGAATGAACAAACAACACTATCATGTTGGTGCTGAAATACAATTTTATAAAGTTAGTTTGTTTTACCTAGTTTTATTTTGCAACTACAAGGTTTCACTCAGTTAGTTTAAGAGGGGACTTCAAATGAAAATCTTAAGAGAGAGAGAGAGAGAGAATATATTCTTGAAAAACAAAGAACAAATGTAAAATTTTTTGATGTAGTCACCACTGCATTCAATGCATGTCCTCAGTGATAAAGTGCTTGGATTCCTGAGGGATGCTAAGAATCCCATGGACAGCTAAACAGTATAGGAACACAAAGTGCAGAGCAGCTTTACAGAATAACATTACAGCACACAGGATGTTGCAGTGACAAGCTTCCATCAGCAGACAACAACAAGTGAATGTAACAGCACACAAACCATGGAGATGACATTATAGTGACTACATTCAATTAAGTTAATAAGAGGATATACTGACTAACAGGACAAGACCACACATTGAGTCGCAGTTGCAAACAGTTGCAATTGTGTTTTTATATTGTTTGATATTGCATCCCAAATTTCTAGGCTGTTGAAATTAGCAATGTAGGCTATATTCTCATTTTTTCTGAATGAAATATAAGATATGCCCCTGGGAAGATTAACCCGGTCAACTAAATGCCCGCAGAAGTCAGATGTGTCAGCCTAATGGTGCAAGAACGCAGCTCTGCTGTAAACAGGCACAATGCAATCACGCGGCCCCCCCCCCCCCCCCCAAAAAAAAAGAACACTGTGGATAAACGCAGCAGAAGAAGAAGAAGATATTATGCAAGGTATAGAGTCACAATACTTGTCTCATGCTATACTATTGTTATTACATGGAGTTATTGCTAAGAAAACAGTCATTATGTTCTACAGGTGCTCAAGTGATGGGCAAATGGACAGACGGTTCTCACTCTCCAAGCATTCTAAGTCAAGTTGACCACAACAGTCAGAAGTAAGAAATTCTCATTGGATATAGACACACTTTTTATATTCTTTTTGAAATAAATAACAGGAATTTGTTCTAAGCAGTTTCTTGCTGTGGGTCTGTAATGTGATAGGGCCATCACATTTTGTAGACAGAGGAAGAGATGGCCAGTCATTTTCTATCACATTTTGTAGATAGGAAGAGATGGCCAGTCATTTTCCATCACATTTTGTAGACAGAGGAAGAGATGGCCAGTCATTTTCCATCACAGTTTGTAGACAGAGGAAGAGATGGCCAGTCATTTTCCATCACAGTTTGTAGACAGAGGAAGAGATGGCCAGTCATTTTCCATCACAGTTTGTAGACAGAGGAAGAGATGGCCAGTCATTTTCCATCACATTTTGTAGACAGAGGAAGAGATGGCCAGTCATTTTCCATCACATTTTGTAGACAGAGGAAGAGATGGCCAGTCATTTTCCACCACAGTTTGTAGACAGAGGAAGAGATGGCCAGTCATTTTCCATCACAGTTTGTAGACAGAGGAAGAGATGGCCAGTCATTTTCCATCACAGTTTGTAGACAGAGGAAGAGATGGCCAGTCATTTTCCATCACAGTTTGTAGACAGAGGAAGAGATGGCCAGTCATTTTCCATCACAGTTTGTAGACAGAGGAAGAGATGGCCAGTCATTTTCCATCACATTTTGTAGACAGAGGAAGAGATGGCCAGTTCATTTTCCATCACAGTTTGTAGACAGAGGAAGAGATGGCCAGTCATTTTCCATCACAGTTTGTAGACAGAGGAAGAGATGGCCAGTCATTTTCCTCTGTTGATGGATGATGAACGCAGGCATAGTACTCTCATCTGACCATGCTTGTGACAATATCAGCATAGCTTCCTATCCACCACACTAACAAACCCACCATGCTTTTTAAGCAGGTCTTTTCCCCCTTAAGAATGATTTTATGCCACATTATGTAACAGGAAGTTTATTTCAAGTAAACAATAATTGTGGAATGGAACAGGTCAACATTGCTGAATAAATCATAGTGCTCACTCTAAAACTTCCGATACTGAGGTAGCGGGTTCTACTACACCGGCCAGCTGGACTAAAATGTTGACTTCTTGTCCTTGACTTTGGGATGTAAATTACAAGTACCTCAGAAGTCAGAGTCAATTCACCTGATGGTAAGCAACACTGGTAATAGGGAAAGCTAACCCACATGCAAACATCAGTCCAGTGCACTCTTCAGTAGAGGTAAGTAGCTTGTGTATGGCCTAAACTTGAGTTTACAGCGAATTAAAACAAAAGGAACGGAATTAAATATTATTTATGTGTTCATTTAATTAGGCTCCCTCCCATCTTCTCAGTTTAGCAGAACTGACTATTTTTAATTTGCTATTTATGTGTATTTTAAACTAGGAAATAAATTTGCCTGAGAAAGGGAGGTAGGAAGACACAGAATCCCTTGTGATCTTTGAGGCTGCAGCTCAAGAGGAATCACTTGATATGCCTGCTTGCTTGCTTGTGTTCGTTGGCTTGAGCTCCAACGCGAAGTCCTGTATGTCGGATGAAGGCATCCTGTTGTCCAACATCAGTGTGATGTCATACAGGAATTGAGGTTTGCGTGAGTATCCGTTGTCCCATGTCTGGCTTATTAGGTGTGCAGACTGGTGGTTCCTCGCCGTACAGGCAGACACTCTCCGACTTCGGAGGAATCGGCGATCCTACTGACCTTAGCCAGGACCCCGAAGGGACCTGTTGCCCAGGACGCTCGACGAGGACACATCAATAGGTCTTGGCCAGTATATAACCAGGCACTTGATATCAATTCAAATGATTTACCAAATGTGATGGATTGCTTGGATACAAGCCCACCACAGTATTTACCTAGACTGGACGTCGCACAAGAAAGTGCGGCCTGAGAGGACATTCCAGACAAGGAAAAATGTCCAGATGTTATGATCTCGGTGGATATCAGTTCAGTGACCCAGGACACACAGGGAATTGTTATGAGTCAGAGTATGGACTCTGATTTTGTACAGATAACATTGTCTAAAAAATATTCTACACATTAACATTATCATCTGTTTTGTTTTAAGAAAAAAAACATGATATCATACAAAATGAATTGATGCTTGCACAGAAGTGTCCAGTTTTACAAGTATTAATCTTTGTTATAGTGTTTCAGTACAGTGGTTACATTCTTAACTGAAAAATTGTGTTGATTCAGTAGAAATCCTGCATCAGGTAGTCACTAAATTGTGTCTCATTAGAGACCCTGTCATGTAGTCATTAATGTATGATGTTAGTAGAGACCCAGTCATGTAGTAATTAATATGTGATGTTAGTAGAGACCCCAGTCATGTAGTCATTAATGTATGATGTTAGTAGAGACGCCAGTCATGTAGTCATTAATGTATGATGTTAGTAGAGACCCCAGTCTTGTAGTAATTAATATGTGATGTTAGTAGAGACCCCAGTCATGTAGTCATTAATGTATGATGTTAGTAGAGACCCCAGTCATGTAGTCATTAATGTTTGATGTTAGTAGAGACCCCAGTCTTGTAGTAATTAATATGTGATGTTAGTAGAGACCCCAGTCATGTAGTCATTAATGTAGCATCTATGACTACTGGCAGGATCAATCAGACATCTCAATTGGACTTCACGCACATGCGACTATATTACAAATCATTGAACATTAGTTAAGGCACCCTGCCATTGTTGATTTCATATCAGTGGTTGGTGCTGAACGGGTTATCAGCCACTTAGCTTTGGCATCCACTCCTTGAGGTTTAGTTATAGCTTGTTCCCAAGGTCTCCTCTCTGCCCCTCTTTGTTTATGACGATGCAAGCTCACTTCACTCTGAATCACGGTTAATTGGATTGTCTTGGCTCATGTTTATTTTAGTTAGTGTCCAACTATCTTCACACTCTACTACAAGTTCATCATTTGAATTAATATTTTATACATGTGAATCACACAGCGTATGTGGCTAATGTTTATGTTAGTTAGTGTTCATCTTCACACTCTACTACAAGTTCATCATTTGAATTAATATTTTATACATGTGAATCACACGGCGTATGTGGCTAATGTGCCAATGGATAATGCGGGGATTCTGCTGCGATGGTTCACAGTTAATAATTTAGTGATTAATTTTGACAAAGTTTGATACGTTGGTGTTGCAGATATAGATTCTAGATGTGGATGATTCCACAACAAACCTGTAGACAAAGTTTGCCAAAACAACATCCTATGAATGGTCTTTGTAGAGGTCGACTGCCCACCCATCCATCTGATGGTTGACATGCCAAGGATGTGTTGATGGGTGTGGGGATGTGTGTGTGTGTGAGTGTATGGGTGTTGAGATGTGTAGTTAAGGGATGTGTAATTGTGGATTGGAGATTGGGGGGGGGGGGCGAGTGGGTGGGTGGAGGGTGTGTGGGAGGATGAGTGTGTGTAGGTTGGGGGTGGGTACGGGATGTGTGTCAGTGGGGAATATGTGGGTGGGTGCAGGAATATGTGTGTGTGGGTGTTGGATATGTGGTTGGGGGATGTGTGTTTGGTTGAGTGGCTGGGGTGTGTGGGTGGGTGGTGGATATGTGGGTGGGTAAGTGTTGGTAGGTAATGGGATGGATGGAGGATGTGTGGGTGAGGAAATGTGTGAAGGTGGGGTGATGGATGGGTGGGTGCATGCATGTGTGCCTGGGTTTGTGTGTGGTTGGGTGGGGGGTTGTGGTGGGTGGGGAGATGGTGTATGTAGGGGTGTGTGTGGGATTTGTGGGTTGGGGGATGGATGGATGGGGGCATGTATGTGCCTCTGGGTATGTGTGTCGTTGGATGATGGATGTGTGTGTGGGGATCACTTGGATGGATAGGGGGTGGGTGGGTGGGGGAATATGTCTCATAACATGGTAACATGCATTGTTTATGTTTACAACATTCATTTGACAATGTATTTGTTCCTATGTGAATGCACTATGCACTGATGAACGAAAGATGAGTGATTGAAAGGGCTGAATGTAAGACGGGCCTGCGTGCCCAATTTGTTACCCTTTGAAAGTAAAGTTTGTTTGTTCGTTCGTTCGTTCGTTCTGATTGGATGGTGCCTCTAACAATCTCATACATTGTTATCTATCAATATGTTTCTGCATACAGTCCTAATCGCGATGTTGTGACACAGACAAAAGGAGTAGACCTAATTCTAATCTAGCAGACCTGACTTTCCTCCTAGTCCTACAAGAATTTCACCAGGAGAGTACTTAGCCATTAACCTAATATTCTATGAGAGTTAATCTCCTGTAGTCTACCATGTCGTCCATCATACTTCAATGAAAATATATCTATTATTTATGCCACCTGAATTTACATGCAATCAATATTAAGTAAATCAACAACATATCCTGTTCTTTTGAGATCACCATCACACAGCCCGATAAAGAGCCCTGTATCCCTAACACACCACCAATGGTATGATGATAGTGTTTAGGTCCCATCCACTACAGATAGTAATAAACGCCTTTATCTATATCTATATGTCCTTTATTTGTTCACGAACGGCCCATCCGATTGAGATGAAATTTTCTACACGCCTTCCTTTCATTCCAGAGCTGTCAACTGTCATAGTTTTTTTTCTTCTTCCTCCTCCTCCCTCCTCCCCCTCCCAAAATACGTACGTAAATATATGATGATGATGATGAAAGAATCCCCGAACCAAAACGCTAGGGAAAGGGAAGAAAATGACGTCAACTACACAGAATCGTCACACCGGCAATCATCACATCAAGTGCCGTGCCGGCTGGCGTAGGCGTTCATAGCTCTCCGTAGATCTCAGTTTTTGGTTTTTTGGATCAACTCTGCTGCTGATATTCCTCCATGCCACGGCAATATCAATAACAATTCATCTTTTTATGTGTAAGGAAGTTATCTACAGTCGTGTAGAAGGGAAGAACTAGACGAGTATGAATTCGGAATGGCGAACTCTCTCCTCCTCTCTTCTCCTCCCTCCTCCTCCCTCTACCTCCTCCCTCCACCCTCCTCCTCTTCCTCCTCCATCTCATCCCTCTCCCTCCTCCCTCCTCCTCCCTCTTCCTTCTCCCTCTTCCTCTCCCCACCTCCTCCATCCTACTCCCTCCTACTCCCTCCGCCTCCTCCCTCATCTTCCCTCCTTCTCCCTCTCCCTCCTCCTCCTGCCTCCCTCCTCCTCCTCCTGTCTCCTTCTCCCTCATCATCCTCCCTCCTCCTTCTCCCTTTCCCTCTTCCTCCTCCTCCTACCTCCTCCCTCCACCTCCCTCTACCTCCTCCTCCTCCTCCACCCTCCCTCCTCCCTCCTCCTCCTCTTCCACCTCCCTTTCCTTCCTCCCCTCCTCATTCTCCCTCCTTCCTCTTCCTCCTTCCTCCTCCTCCTTCCTTCTTCTCCCTCTGCCTCCTCCCTCTTTCTCTCCCCTCCTCTTCCCTCCTCCTCCTCCTTCTCCTCCTCCCTCCTTCTCCCTTCTTCTCTTCCTCTCCCCTCCTCCTACCCTCTTCCTCTTCCCCTCCTCCCTCTCCCTCCTCCATCCTCCTCCTCCCTCTTCCTCCTCCTCCCTCTTCCTCCTCCTCCCTCTTCCTCCTCCATCCTCCTCCTCCCTCTTCCTCCTCCTTCTTCCTCCTCCTTCTTCTCCTCCCTCCTCCTCCCTCTTCCTCCTCCTCCTAACTCCTCCCTCTTCTCTTTTCCTCCCTCTTCCTCCTCCCTCTAGCTCCTCCCTCCTCCTCTCCACTCTTCCTCCTACCCGTCTTCCCCTCCCCTCCTCCCTATCCCTCCTCCTCCCTTCACATTCCTCCTCCTCCCTCTTCCTCCTCTCCCTCCTCCTCCTCATCCCTCCTTCTCCCTCCTCCTCCTTCCTCCTCCCTCCTCCTCCCTCCTCCCCTCCTCCTCCCTCTACCTCCTCCCTCCTCCTCCCTTCACATTCTTCCTCCTCCTCCCTCCTCCTGCCTTCTCCTCCCTCCTCCTCCCTTCACATTCCTCCTCCTCCCTCTTCCTCCTCCTCCCTCCTCCTCCTCATCCCTCCTTCTCCCTCCTCCTTCTTCTTCCTCCCTCCTCCTCCTCCTCCCTCCTCCCCCTCCTCCTTCCTCCTCCTCCCTGCTCCTCCTCCCTCCTCCTCCTCCCTCTACCTCCTCCCTCCTCCTCCCTTCACATTCCTCCTCCTCCCTCTTCTTCCTCCTCTCTCCTCCTCCTCCCTCCCTCCTCCTCCCTCCTCCTCCTCCCTCCTCCTCCTCCCTCCTCCTCATCACTCCTCCTCCCTCCTCCTCCTTCTTCCTCCCTCCTCCTCCTCCCTCCTCCCCCTCCTCCTTCCTCCTCCTCCCTCCTCCTCCCTCTACCTCCTCCTCCCTCCCTCTACCTCCTCCTCCTCCCTCCTCCTCATCACTCCTCCCCCTCCTCCTCCTTCTTCCTCCCTCCTCCTCCTCCCTCCTCCCCCTCCCCTTCCTCCTCCTCCTCTCCGCCTCCTCCCTCCTCCTCCCTCTACCTCCTCCTCCTCCTCCTCCTCCCTCACCTCCTCCCTCCTCCTCCCTTCACATTCCTCCTCCTCCCTCTTCCTCCTCCTCCCTCCTCCTCCTCTCTCCGCCTCCCTCCTCCTCCTCCCTCTACCTCCTCCCTCCTCCCTCCTCCTCCCTTCACATTCCTCCTCCTCCCTCCTCCTCCTCCTCCCTCCTCCTCCTCCCCCTCCTTCTCCTCCTTCTCCCTCCTCCTTCTCCCTCTTCCTCCTCCCTCCTCCTCGCCTCCTCCTCCACCCTACTCCTCCCTCCTCCTCCTAATCCCTCCTCCTCCCTCCTATTCCTCCCTACTCCTCCTGTCTCCTCCCTCCTCCTCCCTCCTCTTTCCTCCTCCACCTCCCTCTTCCTCCTCCCTCCTCCATTTACCCAAGACAGACAGACAGTCAGACAGATAGTCGGGAATGGGATCTTATATGACTACTTATATAATTTAAATGAGATGCTCTCCACCATGGGCTGGGCCGGGTCAGACAGACAGACAGATAGATAGATAGATAGATAGATAGACAGACAGACAGACAGTCGGGAACGGGAACTTATATGACTACTTATATGAATTAAATGAGATGCTCCCCATCAGGAGTTGGGCGATGCCGGGCCGGGTCAGACAGACAGACAAATAGATAGTCGGAACGGGAACTTATATGACTACTTATATGAATTAAATGAGATGCTCCCCATCAGGGTCTGGGCGAAGACGGGCCGGGTCAGACAGACAGACAGACAGACAGATAGATAGACAGACAGACAGACAGATAGTCGGTAACGGGAACGAGAACTTATATGACTACTTATATGAATTAAATGAGATGCTCCCCACCAGGGTCTGGGCGAAGCCGGGCCGGGTCAGCTAGTAATAAATAAATGATCACTTTTCATTAGATATATAATGGAAAAACCCAAGGTCTTCTGATCATCGGATTCTCAAATATGCATCAAAATTGTTGATGGTAAGCCTCCTAACCCCTATACTGTACCGCCATCTTTACTTTTCACATCAAATATATTTTATTATTAGCTCATAATACTATTTCTTTCAGTAGTTACAGTTTGAAAACCGGAAGCACTTAAGTATCCTCACAATACACATTTTCTTAAGGATTGCTAAGATGTCACATAAGCTCATATAAGAAATTATTTCTTGTTCAGGGGTGATCCCGAAATACGGCTGGATAACCACATGACATAATACTAACTTTCACACATATGTGATATTTATGTCAAACTTTTGGAATAGTATTACACGCGAGTAATTAAGGTCACGTCAGGCCTCTTTTTACTTTTACAAGTTGACCAGGCGTTATGGTATCATTGTGGGCCTGTATAGCAACCAGTCTCTCTCTCTCTCTCTCTCTCTCTCTCTCTCTCTCTCTCTCTCTCTCTCTCTCTCTCTCTCTCTCTCTCTCTCTCTCTTTCTCTCTCTCTCTCTCTCTCTCACACACACACACACACACACACACAACACACCGCAAACTCACAAGCACAATTACATACATATATTACCAGACAGAGAGAGAGAGACTTGCACACAATAGGAGAAATGCGAGCACGCGGGGGAAGTGACACCTGATACATTACCTCTCCTGGGCCGGTACATTCCTGTGTTTTTGTAAGAAATTATTTAGCTTATAAGAGTACCTACCTTCCCACATTACATATTTTAATCGATTCAAACTGCCCCTCACCACTCCACACCTCACACAGTTGTTTTTGTGCCTGAGTTCTTGCTCATCCTTTAATGCCCATTCATTTTAGCAAATCATACACAGAGTGGGAGACTACACCTCTGGTGCCTACCTCAATGGCGAATAGCCTGGTGGTGTACTCTTCCAGCTTAAGACTCGCGGCCATGCCTTCGTACTCCTTCATTTTGTATGTATGCTGCTCCTCAATATTTGACTTATAATGGATGGTCAGCTCAATCAGCGTTACCTGCTTGGCTGATGAGGAGCTAAGTACGATGTCAGATCGCAAGCCAAACTTTTGGATCACCTCAGGGTACTTGCCACGGCCCTGCAGATCAACGGTCAGTTCCCAGTCCCTCGCAGCATCGAAAATAGTCGGAAGCGGCCAGATGTCAGTTCTGCCTTCATTGTCTCTACGTTGCTGCCTGGCTCAGACAAAGAAAATCCCCATCGGCCTCGGCCTGGTCCCGTCTTTGTCTGCCTTAACCTAACTTTGACCTATGCGGCGGGACTTCTATGTGGCTGAGGTGTGATGTCACACTCACCATAGAAAGATGTACTATGTGGTGGATATCACATTTCCATGCCCATTAAAACATTCCTAACCCTAGCCCTTTGCTGCAGAAGTTGGGGCATTCACAGACTTAAATAAAATGTGCTGGTAAAATGACTGGTTGTACTAATTTTGTTAAGCGACCAAACTCAGTCAAACTCCCTCATACATCAGCCTTGACCATACATCGACTTATATCATCATGAACTAAGATCATACATCAGGCTAGATCGTCATGAATGTAGATCATACATCAACGTAGATCATACATAAGCACACTAATCATTCTTCTTCTCCATATTTGGTTCACTTGAAATTGATTGCCTATAGCTGTAATGTGTGTCTGCTTGATTGCACATTTGTTTATAATCAGTATCTGGTATATTCATGAGGATATAATATATTTATTTTGATGTGTTTCAGAAATACACTCTTGGTCTCCAAGAAGTTCCAACCACTCCATACAAGAGCATTCACAAAAGTGGACATATAACAGCATAGACATGAAGGTTGTGAAATAAGAACTATTGGATGTTCTGTGTGAGGACAGACGCCACAGCTTCCATAAGATGGTAGACATAGCTGGGGGTAGCATCATTCAAGAACTGACAGAAAACAGCAACTCAGAATCAAGAATGATTGAGAATAGTTGTAAGACATCAGTAAAACATGAAAATTATTGCCAGATGTCTGAAAGTGTGTCTTCTATGATTGATACAAACAATAAACTATCTCTTGCTATTGAGAATTGTCAGCAGCAACAAAATGAAGCACAAGAAAAACATACACAGAACTTTGCAAAGTCTGTTGATAACATTTTTAATTATGACAGTTATAGCTCTCAAAGAACTCACACAGGAGACTTGTCTGATGTTTCTAGTCCAAATGTTTGTGTAGTCAGATATAAGAGAACACATAGTGAAAGGATGCCAACCAAATGTAATGAATGGGATGGTCTTTTGATTAAAGATGACATTCTAGAGTGCCAAAAGAACATGAATCATAATAGAATACGTACAGGAGATAAACCTTACAAGTGTGATGATTGTGGTGCTTCTTTTACTCAAGTTGACTGTCTGAAGCCCCACATGAGAACACATACAGGAGAGAAACCTTATGAGTGTGATGTCTGTGGTGCTTCGTTTACTCGAGCTGGCAATATAAAGAGACATAAGAGAACGCATACAGGAGAGAAACCATACAAGTGTGATGATTGTGGCGCTTCTTTTGCTGAAGCTCGCACCCTGAAGGCTCACAAGAGAACACATACAGGAGAGAAACCGTACAAATGTGAGGTTTGTGGTGCTTCTTTTACTGAGGCTGGCCATCTAAAGAGGCATAAGAGAGTACATACAGGAGAGAAACCTTACAAATGTGGGGTTTGTAGTGCTTCTTTTGCTGTAGGGGGCCAACTAAAGAGGCATAAGAGAGTACATACAGGAGAGAAACCGTACAAGTGTGATGATTGTGGTGCTTCTTTTACTCAAGCTGGCAATCTAAAGATGCATAAAAGAACACATACAGGAGAGAAACCATACAAATGTGAGGTTTGTGGTGCTTCTTTTACTGAAGCTAGCAGTCTAAAGATGCATAAGAGAACACATACAGGAGAGAAACCATACAAGTGTGATGATTGTGGCGCTTCTTTTGCTGTAGCTCGCAACCTGAAGGCTCACAAGAGAACACATACAGGAGAGAAACCGTACAAATGTGAGGTTTGTGGTGCTTCTTTTACTGAGGCTGGCCATCTAAAGAGGCATAAGAGAGCACATACAGGAGAGAAACCATACAAATGTGAGATTTGTGGTGCTTCTTTTGCTGTAGCTTGCACTCTGAAGAAACATAAGAGAACACATACAGGAGAAAAACCTTACAAATGTGGGGTTTGTAGTGCTTCTTTTGCTGAAGATTGCACTTTGAAGAGACATAAGAGAACACATACAGGAGAAAAACCTTACAAATGTGGGGTTTGTAGTGCTTCTTTTGCTGAAGATTGCACTTTGAAGAGACATAAGAGAACACATACAGGAGAAAAACCGTACAAATGTGAGGTTTGTGGTGCTTCTTTTACTGTAGGGGGCCAACTAAAGAGGCATAAGAGAGTACATACAGGAGAGAAACCGTACAAGTGTGATGATTGTGGTGCTTCTTTTACTCAAGCTGGCAATCTAAAGATGCATAAAAGAACACATACAGGAGAGAAACCATACAAATGTGAGGTTTGTGGTGCTTCTTTTACTGAAGCTAGCAGTCTAAAGATGCATAAGAGAACACATACAGGAGAGAAACCATACAAGTGTGATGATTGTGGCGCTTCTTTTGCTGTAGCTCGCAACCTGAAGGCTCACAAGAGAACACATACAGGAGAGAAACCGTACAAATGTGAGGTTTGTGGTGCTTCTTTTACTGAGGCTGGCCATCTAAAGAGGCATAAGAGAGCACATACAGGAGAGAAACCATACAAATGTGAGATTTGTGGTGCTTCTTTTGCTGTAGCTTGCACTCTGAAGAAACATAAGAGAACACATACAGGAGAAAAACCTTACAAATGTGGGGTTTGTAGTGCTTCTTTTGCTGAAGATTGCACTTTGAAGAGACATAAGAGAACACATACAGGAGAAAAACCGTACAAATGTGAGGTTTGTGGTGCTTCTTTTACTGTAGGGGGCCAACTAAAGAGGCATAAGAGAGTACATACAGGAGAGAAACCGTACAAGTGTGATGATTGTGGTGCTTCTTTTACTCAATCTGGCAATTTAAAGATGCATAAAAGAACACATACAGGAGAGAAACCATACAAATGTGAAGTATTTGGTGCTTCTTTTTCTGAAGCTTGCAATCTAAAGAGGCATAAGAGAGCATATACAGGAGAAAAACCGTATAAATGTGAGGTTTGTGATGCTTCTTTTACTGTAGGGGGCCAACTAAAGAGGCATAAGAGAGTACATACAGGAGAGAAACCGTACAAGTGTGATGATTGTGGTGCTTCTTTTACTCAAGCTGGCAATCTAAAGATGCATAAAAGAACACATACAGGAGAGAAACCATACAAATGTGAAGTATTTGGTGCTTCTTTTTCTGAAGCTTGCAATCTAAAGAGGCATAAGAGAGCATATACAGGAGAGAAACCTTACAAGTGTGATGATTGTGGTGCTTCTTTTACTCAAGCTAACCATCTGAAGCTTCATATGAGAACACACACTGGAGAAAAACCGTACTAATGTGAGGATTGTGGTGCTTCTTTTACTGAAGCTGGCACAATGAGATAAGCATCAAAAGGTGTATAAAGTTTGGATTCAGCATTTTCCCAAACCTGGCAATGTCATGGTCAACACATGGAGAGTACAACAAGGTTTGATGGGTCAGCTGGAGACTCTGATCCCTGGAATCAAAGAACAGAATGAGATTAAGTGTTATTTAAATATTCTTGTCACTGTGACAGACATTACAGCATTCAGAGGTTACCTGCAGGTTTTTTCTGGGTGTTTTAAAATCATTTGAATCATTTTTAACATACTTCAAAAGAAGGTATGTGGAAGGTGGTAAAGATGAGTCATGGGCCAGTTGCTACAGATGTCCCTCAATCGTGAAATACATTCCATTTCTAACATCACAAAGTTCCATTCTTGAGGGGTTGGTTTTCTCAGACAGACACAGGATGAACAGTATGGATATCATCATGCATAAATTACTACAGCCAATCAAATTTATTCTTGAAGGACTTCCGGTTTCAAGATGGCGACGGACGGTCGTGTTGTTTTGTGTTCGTTAACTTTTTCGCGTAAGGGATGGATTTATTCATTTCTTGCGTGTAATTGGTGTGCCAGGATGTAAAACCAGGAGTTTCTACTCAAGATCTGCGCGGGTGCTACGGAGTTCGTGCATCGAGCGAAGCCATCCTTGAGTGAATTTTCAGCAGCGTGTGTGGTTCTCAATCAAAAGTCTGTGTTTACGTTTTTTCAACATTGCGGAACAACGTGTGTTTTCCGAACGATCAGCAGTCAACATACCGAAGCGGCGTGGTAGCCGCGCAGGGAAAAAGAAGCCAGGTAAGCGCGGTGGCTTGAGACGTTTTAGACTCAAGTGTCACCGTCTAGGACTCAGGAACATCCGTATTCTATATTGGAACTGTGCCAGTGTAAAACAACGGGGCTCTATTTTAGAAACCCTAGTTTACAGGAACGACATTGTAGCACTCCAGGAGACGAGACTGGGCGATCAGCTACTCCGAATTGCCGGCTTCAAATGTTTCTATAACAGACGACATCTGGGAACGGCGATTCTCGTTCGCGACAGCATGGTGGCGTCAGAGCTAGACATGTCCAGTTGGAACAGTGACGATATACAAATACAGGCGTTGAGAGTTCATTCCAGTATACCATTCGTGTTGGTTAATGTTTATGCCCGCAATGCGAGTAGTGGACGCCCAGAAGTGGCAGTGCTTAAGTGGCATATTAGGCCACGAGAGAAATGTTATTTTCTGTGGTGACTTCAACGCTAAAGGCAGATCATGGGGAAACACTTCCTCCAATACACAAGGGGAGGAGCTCGAGACTGCACTGGAAACCATCGACCTGGTTTGTATCAACAGTGGCTGTGTCACCAGGACAGCAAGCCGTCCAGGCGATGAGGACAGTGCTATTGATCTGGCGCTAGTTTCACCTTCACTCACTACAGTGTGTAGATGGGGTGTCCTAGGACACCATGGCAGCGACCACCACCCATGCAGCATATTGGTGGAGAAAGGCAGAACCAGGCAGCACAAGCTAAAGGTAAAGACGTTCCAGTATGACAGTACAGGGCAAGATGTGGTGAGTAAAATAAGACGTGACAAGCGCAGAACGTTTCAGGGCAGGAAGAAAAGGAAAAAAAGCTGGGAGCAGCCACCGTGGTGGAGTTTCGAGGTGGAGAAGGCTTGGGTGGATAAGCGTAGTGCTGTAAGGAGATGGCAAAATGCCAAGAAGAACAGAGCTGGTCATCCTAGTCCCTGCTTGCACTTAGAAAGAGAGATGCACACAAAAGTAAGCTATTTCAAAAAACTGGTCACGGTGGTTAAAAGCGAAAAATGGGCAGAGGTGTGTCAAAGAGTAAGCACAGACAAGTCACTGAAATTGTTCTGGCGACTACATAAAAGCATGAGTGGTGTAGTCAAGAATAAGAGCATTTCTGACTTCCAAGGTGCTGACCTCATCTGGCAGAGGACTGACGAGGACAAGGGCAAAGCCCTCTTTGAACGCTACCTTGAGCAGAGCAACCAGACAGACATGGGAGGCCGGAATCTGGCCAAGGAGGTCACCTCAGACAGATGCAAGGCCCAGAACACTTCGGATGAAGAAACAGTGACAGTGAAAGAAATCAAGGCTGTGCTTCGACGATCAAAAAACAGTGCTCCAGGTCCTGATGGCATAAGATACGACGACATAAATAGGTGTACCGACAATGAGCTAGAGAAACTAGCAGACATGTACAACAACAGTATAGGGAGTGCTAGCATCAAGGAGGAATGGTTACACAGCTATCTGATTCCCTTGCCGAAGCCTGACAAAGACCACAAGAAAATTCAGGGATATCGAATTATAACCATGCAGAATACAATAGGCAAGCTGCTGGAGAAGGTAATTGCCAGGAAAATATCAAGCCAACTAGAGAGGCAAGGTGTTTTCCCACCTACCCTGGGTGGGTACCGTCCAAAAAGAGAAACCTGGACCAATGCAGCAGTCTTTGCCCACGATGTCTATGAAGGTTTCCACTCAGGCACTGAAACCGTTGCTGCAGCGATTGATCTTGAGGACGCATACAACAGAGTACCACTGGATTTTTTAATGTTTCAGCTTCTTGAACTAAACGTAAGTCCATTCCTCCTTAGTTGGATCGCTGCAGCTCTCTTCCAACGGAAAGTAGTTTTTAGATGTGGCAGTTGGACTTCGGAACCAACAACAATATATCCTGGCCTACCACAGGGATCACCATTATCTCCGGTACTGTTCAACGCCTACACAGTGAGAATCACCAGTGAGCAGATCACTGGACCTGGCAGGACATTGTCATATGCCGATGATGTTTTAGTGTATCGTCAGGGTAAGGATAGAGAGGAGGTTGCTGTGGAACTACAAACCGAACTCAATCGCATAAGTACTTGGTGTGATGAAGCGGGGCAATGGTCAACCCAACAAAGGCAACAGTGACTTGGTTCTCGTTGAATAATCATATTGTCAACAATCCAACACCAACTGTAATGCTGTGTTCAGAGACGGTGGAAAGAACGCAGGCAATGAATTACCTGGGGATACGGTTTGATCGAAGCCTTGCTTATAATGTGCACATAGACCAGGTGATAACAAAGGCCAAGCGGGGTTTGGCAGCGATGCGGGTGATGGCGGCAGCAAACTGTGAGCAGCGCCATCTATGTCTTCTGTACGAGGGGCTGGTCATGTCTGTTTTGGAGTATGCAATGGCAATCCTGACTCTCAGCCATAAGCAGATAGAAAGGATGGAAAGGATACAGAATGAAGCTATGCGCATTATTCTTGGATGTACAAGAGATACAGCATGCAGGGCGATGCGCTACCTTCTTGATTTTCCAACCATTGAAGAGAGAATGCAAGTTTGCAGGGCACGTGCCTACCTCAGAATTAACGCAAACACACAGCATCCACTGCATAGTGAAATTAGGAAGGTGAAGGGCAGCAGGTTAAAAAGAGGACGGTCGTGGATGGGTCAAGCCGAGGACATTCTTCAACAGGTGTGTTCACTTGAGGACTTAGAACCTGGCGAGGAGTGGGTGCAAGTGCCAACAGACTTCTGCACATCCTTTTCAGTTTGCATCCAACTAGATAGAAAATGCAGACAAGAAAATCCGGCTGCTGTGGAGGCTGAAGTACAAGCGTTGATTTTCGAGAATTCGCTAGACAGTGACGCGGTCATCTACACAGATGGGTCGGTCGTCCGACACGTGAGAAGCTCATGGGCCTTTACAGCTCGGGCCGGAGGGAGAATTGTGAAGGAGGACTCTGGTGCTTTCACTGAAACCACAAGTAGCCTGACCATGGAAGTCATGGCAGTAAGTAAAGCAATAACATGGCTCGAGACACAGACATTCACTAGGGCTTGTTTCCTTAGCGACTCAATGAACATGATCAAGAGGATAGAGGAGGGGTCGATCCGAAGAGAATGGTTGCTGCCTCTGAAGCGGTCTCGGCTGGCAAAGATTAGTTTCATCTTCGTGCCAGGGCATGCGGGAGTACAAGGAAATGAGCGGGCTGACAAGCTCGCAGGTGAGGCTACTGTTGAGGGCGGACGCGCCATGGACCAGGCTGACATTCTGAATGCTCTACGAGAAGTGAGACTTTTGCAAGAACCAAGTGATGACTGTGAATCTACAACAATGGCCAGACTGCGAGAGCAGCAAATTAAAAGAGGTGTGGCCAAACAAGAACACTACGCAGGAAGCCAAAGAAGATTGATAAACCAACACAGAACTGGCGTCGTTAGCCGCTACACGCTGCGGGATTTGCTGAGGAGGGGATCCGAGCACTTATGGACTGAATGGTCCGATGTGCAACGAGGATGATCTGTCGACTAACTAACTAACTAACTAAATTTCTTGAAGGCAAGTTTACATTTAGCCAAACCAGGCAAGGTTGGATCAAGTGGTCTGTGGGATAGAAAAATAGCATTGCAAGTCTATGGGCGATATTGACATTTTCCAATCCTCACCAGAGGAGAGCTGGTTCATCACGGCTTCAGATGAAACAATCGATTGCCTTGTAATAGTGTCTGGGAATGCAGACTGCAGCTGTCAACTCAGATGCAAGATATGTGTGCACCATTACATCTGTTCCTGCTGTGAGTACCAGGCGCTGTCTAGTGTAAGAAATGATGGCAGCGATGTGACATCAGATTCGAGAAGCTCAGACCAGGGTTCAGCAGGAGACTGCTTGACCACAGGGGACCTAGACATGTTGAGGGTAGAGATACAGAATGTGCTGGTAGAGGTGTTGCGTTCACTTCCCAACATGACAGATGCCACAGCTCTTCAAGACTTGTGCACGTTTGTAAAGCTATAGACACAGCAACAGTAATCACCATCTGTGATTCAGCCTCAAATGTGAATGTTTGTAATACTCTTAGGAAAGGTGACATGGGAACCAGTGGCCAGACAAACAAGTGACAGTATTTGTGATGCTGTAATCATGGACATGATTGTTGATTCTGTTGTAAGCAGTTGATAACTGTGCCACTAACAGTTAGTAGATATGCAAGTGAAATGTAATGTTTATGATTTCTTCACTAACAGTTAGTAGATATGCAAGTGAAATGTAATGTTAATGATTTTTTTCAAATTAGTTATGACTGTTAGTCATTGCTTAGAGCAGTGGTTCTCAACCTTTTTTGGCCTGTGCTCCCCTTCATCATATGTTCAGAATGTCATTCCGCCCTTTTGTATTTCCTCCCTATCAATTCCATCCACACATCATCATCAAGTGCCTGCCAGCTGGCGTAGGCATTCATGGCTCTCCACAGATCTCGGTCTTTGGTGTTCTGGATCAACTCTGCTGATGATATTCCTCCATGCCACCGTCTCAGTCCGTCCAGCATCATTTCTCTTGGTCTGCCTCTGCCTCTCTTCCCCTCGACCTTTCCAGTTGTCACGGTGTTCTCCTATGCCTCTCTTCACATGACCAAAGAAAGCTGTTTGTCTCTTTCTTATTGTTGTATATAGTATTCTAGTTTCATTAGCCTCTTTCAGGCAATCATTGTTAGTTACTCTGGCAGTCCAAGGAATTCGCAACATTCGTCTTAAAAACTACATCTCATTTGCTTCTAAGTTCTTCCTAATTTGTTCATTTACATTCCAAGATTCGCTGCCCTACAACAAAGCTGGTTCTACATAGCATTTCAGCACTCTCTTACATTCAGTGACAGTGACTTATTGCATAAGATACTCTTCATTTTCTGACATGAGGCTTTTGCTTGCCCTATTTTGCTCTTAATCTCTGTTGTACATATTCCATCTGATATTATAGATGCCCCTAGGTATTTAAAATTATCCTCTTGGTTAAGAATGTTCCTTCTATTTCTATTTCACATTTTGGTGTCACAATTTTCATTGATATCACCATTGTTACTGTTTTCTTGATATTCAAGGAGAGTCCTTTCATTGCACTCTCTGTTACTACAATGTCCAAAAATTGTTGTAGGTCTGTTGCATTATCTGCCACCAATATGTTTGCATAAGCAATGACCTTTTGCTCTCCTATTCCCTGTATGAAAGTGCCTTTAATACTGGTATCTTGTCTGATCGTTTCTAAAAATTGCTCAAGTGCCAGTATATACAAAAGTGGTGATAATGGACATCCTTGTCTTACAGATCTTGTCAGACTGAAGCTAGCAGTCAGTGAATGGTACACTACGACTTTGCTTTCAGGGTTTTATACAAAATGTGTAGCCAATTTTTATAGTGCTGTCCTATATTGCAGTTTTACATGCTTAATTCAGATACTTGTACGAAGGCTCTCAGCTGGGGGATATGAGGAATCCCTGGATGAGAGGGCCTGGCCGTTTTCTCGCTCACAGATGAACGGAGGTAAGGTGCTGAGCTGGCAGTACATGTAGCCTACCTCGTGAGCGAGTACCAAAGGTAGAAAAAGTGCCCCAGTCGCACGAAATGGTTAGAAGAATGTCTGTATCTATACTCATAGAGAGTGCATTCAAAGGTGGCAAAACGTCTCATTAACACGAAATGGACCGCCTGGCTAGCGAATCTATTGCGTGGAAGTCTGAACCGATAGCTTACCTAGTGGATGTCGTCCACAGACTGACCGTTCCTGGTTTGTGCTTGAGCGACCAGTGGCAGGCGAAATGCCCAACACATGGAAGTGAGGAATTAAAGCAGCCATGAGAAGGATGTGGCGACTCCTCGGGTGAGCCCAGTTTCAGAGCAATATGTGCCGGCTCTGCAATTATGGAAGCCTCCTTGGATAGCGGGGAATGCCCATGGTCTGCCCCTCTCTGGTCTCTGCTGTTCTACCTTGACCAGCTGAGATGTGGGCGACACCACAACAATAAGGGTAACGTGCCTCGAAACCCGAGGAAGGCTAACCTCGTTAAAAATAATGCCCGCCAAAGTGCCGGCCTACGGGTGGCAAAATAAAAATTGGCACTTTGCAATTATGTCAGAGTGAAATGTCTTTCATGCTAGGAACAGCCCTGACTGCCTAGTTTTCTGAATGCCTCTCAGGTCCGGAACAGCTCTGACTAGCTAGTTTTCCGAATGTCCGTCGTGCCCGGAGCAGCTCTGACTATATTGTCCCTGGGCACAACAACAAGCACATGTCTGAATCAAAAACTCGCTGAGTGGATACCGTCTGCAGACTGGTCTGGATTATGCGGGAACTGCCCAGGGCGAATGAAATGCCCAATATATTGAAGTGAGGAATTAAAGCAGCCATGAGCAGGACATGACGATTACCTTGGTGAGCCCAGCACCAGGGCACTATGTGTCAGCTCTGAAACTATGGAAGCCTCCCTGGATGGTGGATAATGCCATGGACTGTCCCTGCCTTCCCTTGAGGGTTTATCGTGAAGCATTCGACCATTCCAACTTGACCAGCTGGGATGTGGGCGGCACCACAAAAGTGAGAGTCCCACAAGAATGCTAACCTGTAACAAATGCACACTAAAAGTTGGATGTGTTGGCTTAAGGGTTTCGACCCAAGGATGCCTAACGAAACACACCGCAATCACATCTGAAAAAACACTCCGGATGAATGCAAAGAAGAAGAAGATATTGCAGCTTTCTAGGGTATTTTGCAAATAGGAGTGTGCGATTCTGCCAAAGGCCCTGAGTTGTACACCACATTGCTGGTTTGAGTGTATTAGTGTTGGCAAGAAATTGTCTGATTTTGTGTGTGAGTCATTTGGCCGGAATGTTGTAATCTGTGTTAAGAAGTTAAATTGGTCTGCAATTTTTCAGTTATGTCTTGTCTGTCTTTGCATTGTGTATTAGTGTTATATAAGACATGTTGCAACTATCAGGGAGTTCTTGTTTTTCAAAGGCTTCTTGATAGACTTTTAGAAGAATATTACCTACGATAGGAAAGAATTGTTGACGGAATTCTACTGTTAATCCGTCTGGTCCTGATGTCTTGTTTTTGTTCATTTTACTAAGTGCATGTGTTATGTTTTCTATTGTCAATTGTGTCTCCAATATAATGATCGTAGATACCATACTTTGGTCTTAAAGTAAGAATAACGGTAATGATTTTTCACAAATGGATTTGACTTTCGTACACAAAATGTGATCAACTCTTGAAACTGTAAATGTTATTAATTTGTATTGATCCAATTGCAACTTTATGTAATGGAATAACAAACAAGCTGATAATAATAAGCGAGAGTTAGTATTTAATGTAACAAATGAATGTACATATGTACCATCAGAATCTAAATTATGTAACAGGGATTGTATATAAGATGTTTGTGCAGTTGTTTCCCTCACTTGCTTGTTATTTGGAAGTTGTCTCTCTCAGTCGCTTGTGTTATCTTAGTTGTCTCCCCCAGTCGCTTGTGTTAACTCAGTTGTCTCCCTCAGTCGCTTATGTTATCTCAGTTGTCTCCCTCAGTCACTTGTGTTAACTCAGTTGTCTCCCTCAGTCGCTTATGTTATCTTAGTTGTCTCCCTCAGTCGCTTGTGTTATCTCAGTTCTCTCCCTCAGTCGCTAGTGTTATCTCAATTGTCTCCCTCAGTCGCTTATGTTATCTCAGTTGTCTCCCTCAGTCGCTTGTGTTAACTCAGTTGTCTCCCCCAGTCATTAGTGTTAACTCAGTTGTCTCCCTCAGTTGCTTGTGTTATCTCAGTTGTCTCCCTCAGTCGCTAGTGTTAACTCAATTGTCTCCCTCAGTCACTTATGTTATCTCAGTTGTCTCCCTCAGTCGCTTGTGTTAACTCAGTTGTCTCCCTCAGTCGCTAGTGTTATCTCAGTTGTGTCCCTCAGTCGCTTATGTTATCTCAGTTGTCTCCCTCAGTCGCTAGTGTTATCTCAGTTGTCTCCCTCAGTCGCTAGTGTTAACTCAATTGTCTCCCTCAGTCGCTTATGTTATCTCAGTTGTCTCCCTCAGTCACTTGTGTTAACTCAGTTGTCTCCCCCAGTCACTAGTGTTAACTCAGTTGTCTCCCTCAGTTGCTTGTGTTAACTCAGTTGTCTCCCTCAGTCGCTAGTGTTAACTCAATTGTCTCCCTCAGTCGCTTATGTTATCTCAGTTGTCTCCCTCAGTCGCTTGTGTTAACTCAGTTGTCTCCCCTAGTAGCTAGTGTTATCTCAGTTGTCTCCCTCAGTCGCTAGTATTATCTCAGTTGTGTCCCTCAGTCGCTTATGTTATCTCAGTTGTCTCCCTCAGTCGCTTGTGTTAACTCAGTTGTCTCCCTCAGTCGCTAGTGTTATCTCAGTTGTCTCCCTCAGTCGCTAGTGTTATCTCAGTTGTCTCCCTCAGTCGCTTGTGTTAACTCAGTTGTCTCCCCCAGTTGCTTGTGTTAACTCAGTTGTCTCCCTCTGTCGCTTATGTTATCTCAGTTGTCTCCCTCAGTCGCTTGTGTTAACTCAGTTGTCTCCCCCAGTAGCTTGTGTTAACTCAGTTATCTCCCTCAGTCGCTAGTGTTATCTCAATTGTGTCCCTCAGTCGCTTATGTTATCTCAGTTGTCTCCCTCAGTCGCTTGTGTTATCTCAGTTGTCTCCCTCAGTCGCTTGTGTTATCTTAGTTGTCTCCCCCAGTCGCTTGTGTTAACACAGTTGTATCCCTCAGTCGTTTGTGTTATCTTAGTTGTCTCCCCCAGTTGCTTGTGTTATCTCAGTTTTCTCCCTCAATTACTTGTGTTATCGCAGTGTTCTCCCTTAGTCGCTTGTGTCATCTCAATTGTTTTCCCCAGTCTCATGTGTTATCTCAATTGTTCTCTGTCAGTCGAAGATGTTATCACAATTGTTCTCAGTCAGTCGCTTGTGTTATCTCAGTTGTCTCCCTCGGTCATTTGTGTTACCGCAGTGTTCTCCCTTAGTCGCTTGTGTCATCTGAGTTGTTTCTCCCCGTCTCATGTGTTATCACAATTGTTCTCTGTCAGTCGAAGATGTTATCACAATTGCTCTCAGTCAGACGCTTGTGTTATCACAATTGTTCTTAGTCAGTCGCTTGTGTTATCACAATTGTTCTCAGTCAGTCACTTGTGTTATCACAATTGTTCTCTGTCAGTCGAAGATGTTATCACAATTGCTCTCTGTCAGTGGAAGATGTTATCACAATTGTTCTCAGTCAGTCGCTTGTGTTATCACAATTGCTCTCAGTCAGTAGCTGCTGTTATCTCAGTTGTCTCCCTCAGCTGCCTGTAGTACTGCAGTTACAGACATAATTTCTAGGAGCATTCTCCGGCGTGTACCTGTAACACAAATAGAACAACTTAGAACTGCTTCACTTTCTTTGCAGATAACACTCCACTGATTTATATAAAACATGAATTGTGTATGACCACTAACTATGATAATCTAGTGACTGGCGATCTACAAGGACAGCTGACATACACTCTGGTCAGTTATTACTGTCTGACAGCAA
This sequence comes from Cepaea nemoralis, assembly GCA_014155875.1. NCBI lineage: Eukaryota > Metazoa > Mollusca > Gastropoda > Stylommatophora > Helicidae > Cepaea > Cepaea nemoralis. Next base: position 115,702 of record JACEFZ010003466.1, on the reverse strand, counting down.
ATTTAGTCGGCGCTACGACTTAGAGGGTAGTGACACGCGCAGTTTCATCATTTCCCAAATAGAGATTAGTTGAAAAACAATAAATTAGATAGTATGAATGTAAATTGGGAAAAAATAAAATAATATATAAAAAAGAAAATAATAAAATAACATAGAATGTTAACCACTGCCAATATAATAAAAAATTGTGTCAGGAAAGATGTTTATAACCTAGAACTAACTTTATATGAAATTGAAACAAGACCACTAAAAAACCATCAAAAAAACAACACAACAAAGTGACACATAAAAATACTAAGATCATAAAGTCTAGAAAATCAACAAAATATCGATTTATATGAGAATATATAATGAATACAGAAAAATAGTGAGACATACCAAACTAAAGCATGTCAATTAAAAAATAAATATATATAGGACAACACTTCAAATTACTAGATTCAAAAATGAGTAATTTACCTTATGTGTTGTTAAAAAATATAATAATTAGACTCCATGAGTAAAATGATGAGCGATACAAAATTGAAATTAATCTGGGACATAAATTGAAAAAACGTGCAATACAGTGAATTATGTATTATTGGAAGAGAAAAAAGAATATGGAATAATATAAGAAGCATTTAGATAAATTGTAATCAATAAGTTACAAAATGACACACATAGTATGAACTATCCTAATTATAAAAAAAAGAAAAATTAAAATAAAACTCGTTTTCTACCCATACATACAAATCGAAACAAAAAAAAAACTTTGTATAAATCATTGAAAAACAGTTTTAGATAGTGTAATGAAATAGACACATTGCAGCTCAGTCGCTTGTGTCAACTTTATCATTTTCCGCCATAGTGCCAGGAGTTGTGTTCTCCCCGTCTATGAGCCACAATTGTATCCAAAGAAGATGTTATGTCATTGAAGAACTGCCAAAAATGGAGTCAACCTTTAGATTAACATGTTAAGATGTTTTCCGCTTTCAAAGATTTATTTCGATTAAAGATTGTGATCTTATTTGGATGCCGCATTACAGAACATAGACGACTGTCAAAAAGAAACATTAGCACTTTCCGCATGCCAAGTCTAAGGTTTACCATCAACTGCCGGAGATTTAGAAACAGACCGCTTTGCGTTGATTGTGATCTTATGGAGCCGTTCAGAGAGTCATGGCAAATTCTGAACCAACATCGTCTGGTAAATTACAAATAGTCAATAAGTGGCGAGGTTGATGCCACGTCCTTTAAATATAATCTGAGCAAATTGTTTGAGAATTAAATCTGTATTATTGTGTATTGTTCTAATAGCAACTTTCTATGAAAGCATAACACATGATCGGCAATAAAAAGCCAATGTTATTATTTAATTTCACACATGCATTTATATCTGCAGCTGAAGTTAGTTACCTGTCCTTTACATGATGTCGCAATCTACCCCATCTATGTTCGGGTGTTTGTGATTGCCAATGATATGTTCAGCAGTTTGCCACTGCTTTCTGAGTGACCGACGTGAATACTATAGTAAAAATTCAAAGCAAGGCGGTTTGCTTCAACATCGCTTACAGGCGAGTGTATTACCTGACGTGTGGAAGGTCGTCAGGATGTATCATGTGTCTGAGATAAATCAATCAGTCCATCATTCAGGTGCCGTATCCACAATGAAAGTTGGTTGCAATCCACCTGAACCCACAACTATGTCATCATTAGCCAGGTCTATCATCCAGATTAACACACAACTATGTCGTCATTAGCCAGGTCTATCATCCAGATGAACACACAACTATGTCGTCATTAGCCAGATCTATCATCCAGATGAACACACAACTATGTCATCATTAGCCAGATCTGGCATACACTGGAACACACAACTATGTCATCATTAGCTGGTCTATCATACACATGAACCCACAACTATGTCATCATTAGCTGGTCTATCATACACATGAACCCACAACTGTCATCATTAGCTGGTCTTTCATACACATGAACTCACAACTATATCATCATTAGCTGGCATGTCACACACTGGAACCCACAACTATGGAACGTTGATAGAATTTGTATCCAACCATTGAAAGGCGTGTGTGGAAGTATCCAACCATTGAAAGGCGTGCGTGGAAGTATCCAACCATTGAAAGGCGTGCGTGGAAGTATCCAACCATTGAAAGGCGTGCGTGGAAGTATCCAACCATTGAAAGGCGTGCGTGGAAGTATCCAACCATTGAAAGGCGTGCGTGGAAGTATCCAACCATTGAAAGGCGTGCGTGGAAGTATCCAACCATTGAAAGGCGTGCGTGGAAGTATCAAACCATTGAAAGGCGTGCGTGGAAGTATCCAACCATTGAAAGGCGTGCGTGGAAGTATCCAACCATTGAAAGGCGTGCGTGGAAGTATCCAACCATTGAAAGGCGTGCGTGGAAGTATCCAACCATTGAAAGGCGTGCGTGGAAGTATCCAACCATTGAAAGGTGTGCGTGGAAGTATCCAACCATTGAAAGGCGTGCGTGGAAGTATCCAACCATTCAAAGGCGTGCGTGGAAGTATCCAACCATTGAAAGGCTTGCGTGGAAGTATCCAACCATTGAAAGGCGTGCGTGGAAGTATCCAACCATTGAAAGGCGTGCGTGGAAGTATCCAACCATTGAAAGGCGTGCGTGGAAGTATCCAACTATTGAAAGGCGTGCGTGGAAGTATCCAACCATTGAAAGGCGTGCGTGGAGGTATCCAACCATTGAAAGGCGTGCGTGGAAGTATCCAACCATTGAAAGGTGTGCGTGGAAGTATCCAACCATTGAAAGGCGTGCGTGGAAGTATCCAACTATTGAAAGGCGTGCGTGGAAGTATCCAATCATTGAAAGGCATGCGTGGAAGTACACTTCTTCCTGCAGCGAGGCGATGTAGCTGACTGGTACTTTGTTATCTTGACAGACGATAGTTTGCAAAATGGAGTTATACCTCTCTGTAGCCCAAAGCCTGTGCTGAATTTAGAAACCATGTATTACCCATGTAGCACGATCACTCTCTCGGCCTGCCTAGTTTTACAGACGAAAGGTAACACCAATACATCTTGACAAGCTACAGAAGGTGGCGGATCAGCACAGCAATTTCTAACTGTCCGCCTGTCGGTTCCATCTTAGACCAGTTGCGGGCAAAGGTTTAGGACCGGTCTGTCCTGCCATGACATTTTGTCTTTAGTTTATTTTTTTCGCCCAATAGGGTAAGGATTGTATCCTCCCAATTGCGCTCGCCTGCCGAAGGCTTGTAACTATTGCTTTCAATGTGTCTGTTGTCTAGTATGTCCTCTAGTCTACTTCTTTCTTCTACTTCTGTGAGTGTCCAACAATACATGTGTGTGTATGTATGATACAGCCATAGACATACTTCTCTCTTCTACTTCTGTGAGTGTCCAACAATACATGTGTGTGTATGTATGATACAGCCATAGACATACTTCTCTCTTCTACTTCTGTGAGTGTCCAACAATACATGTGTGTGTATGTATGATACAGCCATAGAAGACATACTTCTCTCTTCTACTTCTGTGAGTGTCCAACAATACATGTGTGTGTATGTATGATACAGCCATAGAAGACATACTTCTCTCTTCTTCTTCTGTGAGTGTCCAACAATACATGTGTGTGTGTGTATGATACAGCCATAGAAGACATACTTCTCTCTTCTACTTCTGTGAGTGTCCAACAATACATGTGTGTGTATGTATGATACAGCCATAGACATACTTCTCTCTTCTACTTCTGTGAGTGTCCAACAATACATGTGTGTGTATGTATGATACAGCCATAGACATACTTCTCTCTTCTACTTCTGTGAGTGTCCAACAATACATGTGTGTGTATGTATGATACAGCCATAGACATACTTCTCTCTTCTACTTCTGTGAGTGTCCAACAATACATGTGTATGTATGTTTGATACAGCCATAGAAGACATACTTCTCTCTTCTACTTCTGTGAGTGTCCAACAATACATGTGTGTGTATGTATGATACAGCCATAGACATACTTCTCTCTTCTACTTATGTGAGTGTCCAACAATACATGTGTGTGTATGTATGATACAGCCATAGACATACTTCTCTCTTCTACTTCTGTGAGTGTCCAACAATACATGTGTGTGTATGTATGATACAGCCATAGACATACTTCTCTCTTCTACTTCTGTGAGTGTCCAACAATACATGTGTGTGTATGTATGATACAGCCATAGACATACTTCTTTCTTCTACTTCTGTGAGAGCCCAACAATACATGTGTGTGTATGTATGATACAGCCATAGACATACTTCTCTCTTCTACTTCTATGAGTGTCCAACAATACATGTGTGTGTATGTATGATACAGCCATAGAAGACATACTTCTCTCTTCTACTTCTGTGAGTGTCCAACAATACATGTGTGTGTATGTATGATACAGCCATAGACATACTTCTCTCTTCTACTTCTGTGAGTGTCCAACAATACATGTGTGTGTATGTATGATACAGCCATAGACATACTTCTCTCTTCTACTTCTGTGAGTGTCCAACAATACATGTGTGTATGTATGATACAGCCATAGAAGACATACTTCTCTCTTCTACTTCTGTGAGTGTCCAACAATACATGTGTGTGTATGTATGATACAGCCATAGAAGACATACTTCTCTCTTCTACTTCTGTGAGTGTCCAACAATACATGTGTGTGTGTATATGATACAGCCATAGAAGACATACTTCTCTCTTCTTCTTCTGTGAGTGTCCAACAATACATGTGTGTGTGTGTATGATACAGCCATAGAAGACATACTTCTCTCTTCTACTTCTGTGAGTGTCCAACAATACATGTGTGTGTATGTATGATACAGCCATAGACATACTTCTCTCTTCTACTTCTGTGAGTGTCCAACAATACATGTGTGTGTATGTATGATACAGCCATAGAAGACATACTTCTCTCTTCTACTTCTGTGAGTGTCCAACAATACATGTGTGTGTATGTATGATACAGCCATAGACATACTTCTCTCTTCTACTTCTGTGAGTGTCCAACAATACATGTGTGTGTATGTATGATACAGCCATAGACATACTTCTCTCTTCTACTTCTGTGAGAGCCCAACAATACATGTGTGTGTATGTATGATACAGCCATAGACATACTTCTCTCTTCTACTTCTATGAGTGTCCAACAATACATGTGTGTGTATGTATGATACAGCCATAGAAGACATACTTCTCTCTTCTACTTCTGTGAGTGTCCAACAATACATGTGTGTGTATGTATGATACAGCCATAGACATACTTCTCTCTTCTACTTCTGTGAGTGTCCAACAATACATGTGTGTGTATGTATGATACAGCCATAGACATACTTCTCTCTTCTACTTCTGTGAGTGTCCAACAGTACATGTGTGTGTATGTATGATACAGCCATAGACATACTTCTCTCTTCTACTTCTGTGAGTGCCCAACAGTACATGTGTGTGTATGTATGATACAGCCAAAGAAGACATACTTCTCTCCCAGGAGATCCAGCACGTACGGCGTCATGGGAGAGTTCTCCGCTGCTCCGGGAGGAACGATGACAGTGATGGTGCTACAGCTGAAGGTGCCGTCGTAAGACTTTCACTGCTGTAACACAATTGTGACAGAATTGTAACAAAATTCTAACAGAGCCTCCATGGATCAGCGTTTTGTGTTCTTGTAGTCATGTTACGTAATCTAAACATAGCAACGTTATCACATACACACCCAAACACAATAACATAAAAACACTCATACACAATAACATATATACACTCAAACACAATAACATATATACACTCATACATGCCATCTCACTTCTTGGTGTTCTTGTAATTAGATGTGATGCCTAGAGGACATCTTGTGGCATGTGTGGTGACTGAAACCTCTCTCTCTCTCTCTCTCTCTCTCTCTCTCTCTCTCTCTCTCTCTCTCTCTCTCTCTCTCTCTCTCTCTCTCTCTCTCTCTGTGAGGTGAGTGTGTGTAGGTTAGAAGATGGTGGGGGCTGTTTGTATTTGTGGAGTCGGGATCTGTGAGTGGGCTGGGGGAGATTATGTGCTTGGGTGCGGAATTTGCGTGTATGTAGGTGCAGGATATGTGAGTTGGCGGGAAGATGTGTGTGCGTGGGGGATGTTAGTTTGGCTGGGTGGTTGGAGGTGTGTGAGTGGAGGAGGATATGGGGGTGGGTGATTGTTGGTGGGTAATGGGATGGGTGGAGGATATGTGAGTGGGTGGGGAGATGTGTGTAGGTGGGTGGAGATGTGGGTTGGAGAATGTATGTGTGCTTGGGGTGTGGATGGATGGGAGGTGTGGTGGATGGGTGGGGGAATGTATGTGTGTCTGAGTTGTGTGTGTGGTGGGATGGGGGATGTGTGGATGGTGGTTATGTTCACAAAATTCATTTGACAATGTTTTTTTCCTATGCACTATTGATGAACAAAAGATGAGTGATTGGAAGGGCCGAATGTAAGATGGACCTGCGGGCCCAATTTGTTATCCTTTGAAAATAAAGTACGTTCATTCGTTCGTTCGTTCTCTCTCTCTATTTCTCTCTGTCTCTCTCTGTCTCTCTCTCTCTCTCTCTCTCTCTCTCTCTCTCTCTCTCTCTTCTGTGAGTGTGTGTAGGTTAGGAAATGGTGTGGGCTGGGGGAGATGGGAGATTATGTGCGTAAGTGCGGAATTTGTGTATAGGTAGATGCGGGATATGTGAGTTGGCAGGGAGATGTGTGTGTGGGATGTGTGTTTCGCTAGGTGGTCGAAGGTGTGTGGGTGGAGAAGGATAAGTGGGTGGGTGATTGTTGGTGGGTAATGGGGTGGGTGGAGGATATGTGAGTGGGTGGGGGATGTGTGTGTGTCTGAGTTGGGTGGGTGGTGAACGTGTTCCATATCATGGTAATATGCACTGTTTATGTTTACAAAATTCATTTGACAATGTTTTTTCCTATGCACTATTGATGAACGAAAGATGAGTGATTGGAAGGGCCGAATGTAAGACGGGCCTGCGTGCCCAGTTTGTTATCCTTTGAAAATAAAGACCGTTCGTTCGTTCTCTCTCTCTCTCTCTCTCTCTCTCTCTCTCTCTCTCTCTCTCTCTCCCTCTCTCTCGTGTCTCTCTCTCCCTCTCTCTCTCTCTCTCTCGTGTCTCTTTACTACGCTGTCTTGCATATGCTCGGATATACACACAGCAGCATCTAGGTCACGTTGATGTCACTCTGATACACGAACAAACACACTTCTACAGCCAGCCGAGACACACTCGTTCTCTGTCTGGCACTAGGTCACGATGTCACTCTGATACACGAACAAACACACTTCTACAGCCAGCCGAGACACACTCGTTCTCTGTCTGGCACTAGGTCACGGTGATGTCACTCTGATACACGAACAAACACACTTCTACAGCCAGCCGAGACACACTCGTTCTCTGTCTGGCACTAGGTCACGATGTCACTCTGATACACGAACAAACACACTTCTACAGCCAGCCGAGACACACTCGTTCTCTGTCTGGCACTAGGTCACGTTGATGTCACTCTGATACATGAACAAACACACTTCTACAGCCAGCCGAGACACTCGTTCTCTGTCTGGCACTAGGTCATGATGTCACTCTGATACACGAACAAACAGACTTCTACAGCCAGCCGAGACACACTCGCTCTCTGTCTGGCACTAGGTCACGTTGGTGTCACTCTGATACTCGAACAAACACACTTCTACAGCCAGCCGAGACACACTCGTTCTCTGTCTGGCACTAGGTCACGATGTCACTCTGATACACGAACAAACACACTTCTACAGCCAGCCGAGACACACTCGCTCTCTGTCTGGCACTAGGTCACGTTGGTGTCACTCTGATACACGAACAAACACACTTCTACAGCCAGCCGAGACACACTCGTTCTCTGTCTGGCACTAGGTCACGATGTCACTCTGATACACGAACAAACACACTTCTACAGCCAGCCGAGACACACTCGCTCTCTGTCTGGCACTAGGTCACGTTGGTGTCACTCTGATACACGAACAAACACACTTCTACAGCCAGCCGAGACACACTCGCTCTCTGTCTTCCACTAGGTCACGTTGGTGTCACTCTGATACACGAACAAACACACTTCTACAGCCAGCCGAGACACACTCGTTCTCTGTCTGGCACTAGATCACGATGTCACTCTGATACACGAACAAACACACTTCTACAGCCAGCCGAGACACACTCGCTCTCTGTCTGGCACTAGGTCACGATGTCACTCTGATACACGAACAAACACACTTCTACAGCCAGCCGAGACACACTCATTCTCTGTCTGGCACTAGGTCACGATGTCACTCTGATACACGAACAAACACACTTCTACAGCCAGCCGAGACACACTCGCTCTCTGTCTGGCACTAGGTCACGTTGGTGTCACTCTGATACACGAACAAACACACTTCTACAGCCAGCCGAGACACACTCGCTCTCTGTCTGGCACTAGGTCACGTTGGTGTCACTCTGATACACGAACAAACACACTTCTACAGCCAGCCGAGACACACTCGCTCTCTGTCTGGCACTAGGTCACGTTGGTGTCACTCTGATACACGAACAAACACACTTCTACAGCCAGCCGAGACACACTCATTCTCTGTCTGGCACTAGATCACGATGTCACTCTGATACACGAACAAACACACTTCTACAGCCAGCCGAGACACACTCGTTCTCTGTCTGGCACTAGGTCACGTTGATGTCACTCTGATACACGAACAAACACACTTCTACAGCCAGCCGAGACACACTCGTTCTCTGTCTGGCACTAGGTCACGATGTCACTCTAATACAGGAACAAACACACCTCTACAGCCAGCCGAGACACACTCGCTCTCTGTCTGGCACTAGGTCACGTTGGTGTCACCCTGATACACGAACAAACACACTTCTACAGCCAGCCGAGACACACTCGTTCTCTGTCTGGCACTAGGTCACGATGTCACTCTGATACACGAACAAACACACTTCTACAGCCAGCCGAGACACACTCGTTCTCTGTCTGGCACTAGGTCACTGACCACTGTAGACGGTACGATTGGTGGACATCTGTCTTTACTGTTATTGCCACTGTAGCTCGTGTTCTGCTGTCTCCACTACAACTGCTCTCCATCTGTCGCTAATCGTATGCGACGCCACTCGTAGTTCACTACTGCCACTCTCAAACGGTCCAAGTGGAAACTCATTGTACATAGATGTAACGTTGTGGTGAAATCTAATTGAAAGCAAACATACGTCCGACTTGGTGTTGAAAGCTATGTGCTGTATCATGTACTGTAACAGAAGAACTGCGTTGTGTATATGAAACTAACTGTGTGTGGTCGCTAAGCTGTCCCGTGCCTGAATGACCCCAGTCCAGCTAGTTCTCCTTCTAGTAGTCGCTTGTGGCCCCTGTGACGCCGAGGTCACTTATCACGGTTGAGTGCTTCCCTGCTCTGGTGTCCAAATGACATTCATTAACTATTTATATACACTGGTATTTTATGTGCGCTCTAAGATTCCCCATGTTTATTTCAATGCTATGACAATACACATTCATTCATTTTCATTTGCACTTTGCCGTCTCGACAGAAGAGTTTGTTACATTATGCTTCAAAAGGGCATAACAATTACAACCCATGGTGGTAACGAATGTGACTGGTCAGACGAATTCGCGCTGTAAATGAACGCCCACAATGGATGCGTGTGAACACATGGTCATCTCCACCATCACACACCATCTCACACACTCAGGGTATGACCTATCTGCAATCATTTAATCCTTTGTCTTTATTCAATTTCTGATCTTTGCCCTCCATGCAACACGTTTAGTGGCGACTTGTTCCCAATGGGCATCATCTTTGTATCGTAGTAGAGGCTGACCCCTAGATCTCTTACCCATCTGTAATTCACCAAAAAAGACGTCATCCATCCTCCTAACGTGTCCTATCCTTCGAAGACTGAGCATGGAACAAACCGTCACACAACCTGATCTTTTCAATGCTTCAGTATTTGTGATTTTGTCTTGCCACTTAGTACCAAGTAGTTGTCGCAGACACCACATATGAAAGCTGTTTAAACATTTCTCTTGGTGTGAGTAAGTTGTCCAGGTTTCACTGCCATAAAGAAAAGTACTAAGAACACAGGGTTGATAGACCAGGACTTTTGTTTTGACAGTAAGCTTCCTGTTCTCCCAGATTCTTGTTTGTTAAGCTATTCATTGTTGTTACTGCCTTACCAATCCTGATACTGATTTCCTGATCTTGCGATAATGTTACTGTTAACATATGATCTTAGTTGTGTAACATTGTCCTCTACGAGTATCTCATTTTCAGCGTCGTCAATAAAGGTTGATGGTACCCCATGTGCACCCTGTGACATACTCGGTGACTTCTCTTTTGCTAATTGTTAAACCAAATTCAGAACAAGCATTGGAGAATGCAGATAGTAGACGTTGTAGTTCTTCTTCAGAGTGGGTCGTATTTGCAGCATCGTCTGCAAGCAGCAACTCTCTTATCAGTACCCTCCTAATTTTGGTCTTGGCCTTCAATCTCTGAGCATTGTAGAGGCCGCAATCTGAGTGTAGTGAATGTATATACCACCACCCTGATCACGAAAGACATAGTCATTAGAAGACAATATACAACATATATAAATATATACACATACATAATAACATATATACAAGCATACACAATAATATACATACAAGCTTACACAATAATATACACACATGCATACATGTCAGAAGTCGGGGTGCCCCACCGGCTAGATGAAAGTATTTTTCACTGGCGAGCAACCCCTAATAGTCAGAAACTGACTAGGGACAAAATCTATATGGCTGAACTATAGATTAGGCCCATGAATATCCAACGTACAGCTCCAAGTGGCTCGTTACAAAATTGAAATGAACTGTGCTGAATATTCGCCAAGGAATGGGAAGAGAAGGTTAGCTAGATAGATTTTTAAGTCTGAATTAAAGTGTAAGACAACTATCTCAGTACAGGTTTTTCTCCCTGACTGTTCCCTTCCTTGGTGTGTAAGTGAACCCCCACCAATGTACACACACAATACGTATGCACAATTGGAATTAAAATATAACGACAGAACTATGAGTTACAATACTACAACATTTATTTACTAATCATAACAATAGACATAGGATGATTGTCAATATGAGGATGATGAAATCATATACATATTGATATTGATGACAAACATTACGTAACTTTACTTGTTACTTCGATCTATCTGGATCTGTGGTCCAGATCCCCACTCTCCAGTAGACCACACAAAGAGAAACAGCTTGCCGGTATTCTGACGATCCTGTCAGTCCTGACACTCCTAGTCAGTAGTCTCTAGTCTTGAGATCTATAACATAGGTGCTCCTTGTGAGAGAAAGAAAGTCAAGAATGTGTTATATCAGTTCTACATCAGCGCAATTCTAATTAAAACATATCATAACACAAACATATACAATGACCAGTCTGGCCAAGTTTATCTTCCAGCTCTACTGCGTTCACCATCCTCCTTCTCCCTACTGTCTTTAGTCTGGGACGGGCTTTTCAATTGTCTCACACGCCTGTAATGATTACATTTCTGCCGCCCCATGTCCATGTCGCTAATACAGAAATTCTGTGTCGTACAGCCGCTCCGTCCAATGTTAGTTTAGCAGCTCACAGGGTCGGTAAGGGTATTATAACAATGCCTGATCATCCGGGCTTGCAAGCCGTGACCAGTAGCTGTGCCAGGTTTCCATGCATTACCGTGGACGCACGCCCACAATACACTGAGAAAGTTTAGCACCATATACCCTATACTACCAATTGTGGGTAATGTCTGTACCATTACACCTCTGCTTCCAACACAATCATTGGCCAATGTGCCAATGCGCAGACAATAGCATAACACTTCATATTGGTAGGTTTGCATATGACAAATCAATATATCAAACATCCAATACACATAAACATATTGATTAAACTAGACATATTATGATACTTTAACATCATAGCATAATGCACTAGTTAGTTTATGAAATTACACATACATACATCCAACATATCCGTAAACATTATATTACTTCAAGATGGACATCTAATGATACTCAACATAATAGCATCAGGCATTATTAATGAGTACTAATATTGTATAGCTACAAAATGAGATATACAACAAGTCTTAATTGAAGTTACCACTTAGTTACTGCTGTTGTAAGAATTAAATAAATAGTCAGTTGACTATATTCTGTACAACAAATGCACACACCAAAAAGGAGACTAGTCTAGTTTAGAAAGAGATGGCAAGCATCTGCTACGACACCTCAAGTATATCTAGACAAGATCTGCCTTTCACAAGTTTCTCCTTCTCAGAAGAGTAATACATGAAGCACAATGATATTGAACACAGAACTTAGAAAGAACACTCAAGTAACCTATGACAATGATAGTTCTTGCAATAACCTAGATCAGATATAGACTGAAAATAAGTAACTAAGAAATAACTTTTGTAGTGAAATCTAACATAATAATCATGCATATGACTACAGAACATTGAGATAGTTCCTACCTGTTCTGAAGTCAGACTTAATCTAAAGGGGAAAAGTCTAGCAGGGGTTTTTATACCTAGCCTAGCAGTAGACCCTTATCTCCCAGGAATTCAAGTCATCAATTCTTCCTTTATCTCCCCCTTGCGTTAATTGCAATTATCACTGCAATTGGCCATCACACCTTGCTCCTCTCTGTCTGGTACACAGTCCACATGCACAGTGTTAATTGCCTTATCAGCTCTGGTTTCACACATTCCTGAGTCTGCCAGTCAGAGTGGACGGGGCTTGTTTACCGCCCTGGGGCTATTATCTCTCCCTGTGTCAATGTTGTTCACACCTGGGCGATTTCCTAGCTATGCTTATCAGGTGTCATGTCAAGGGAACAATTAGGTTCTCATGGTCAACAGCCAGTTTACAACTCTGTTGGTAAACCAGGTTTGCTTGCGTCATGCCTGGTTGGTTTTAATTACTATTCAGTCCCCTGAGTCTGCCCTCCCGTCTGGCTGGATTGATAACCTCTGGGGGTGACCGGTACTGGTGTCAAATTAACTTCCCAAATAGAAAGCCATTCATGGTGGTTTGTTTACTTGCAGGTTTTGCAAGCTTACGTCAAGACAGTATAGCCTTGAATATAGAGAAAACAGTTTTGTTCGTCTGTTGATCCTCTACATGGCCCATCAAAAGTGAACCAAAAATTGTTCTGGGAAGTAAAGGCTGCAAATTCGTGACAGAGCTTCCCCCTTAAAAAAAAGTTTCTGCCAGAAATCTTTTGTCAAAGCACGCCGTACATCCCAGAATAATGCCTAAGCACTCTCCGTTCTGTATCTGCCTAAAGGTTTCCAATATTCCTTGTGGCAGTGGGTTGTCCTGCTTCTGCATAAAGACGTCCCATTTCCATAACCCAAAGATACTTGGATAGATCCTTGTACCTGGTTTTCGGCCGGGATTCCATGCAATAGCTTGGTAAAATCCGGTAATTGTCAGGAGGTTGTAATTTTACCCCTCTGGGAAAGATCACAATCAACGGGATTCTTCTACGCCTCTGGGCAGCAATTGTTTTACACCATTCACTCACGTGATTTACTCCTTTCAGCCGAGGATGTACCCGTAGTGAGGTCTTGCATAAGCTGGCCACAGCAAAGCTTGTCTCCGTGATATTCCTCCATCCTTTATAGATTCTGAACTGATCCATCAATATCTTCCTTTTAAAAGGAATAATGTTACACATCATGGTCCCATGATATAAATTCAACTGGCGCTTTCCTCCTTCAAAGTCGGGCGTAACAATCTTCCCTCCTCGGTGTCGCGGTTTCTTCCCCTGATAATCAGTTAACGGGCTGAGTTTCTCTGCATTAGAGTTTCGTGTGAAAACCGTGCTAGAAATTGGAAATTTAGTGTGCCAAGTTGTCCAGCCTTGAGAAATAACATAGTTACTCCAGGGCGATAAAGTGGAGTTACTTTTGAATAAAGTATCCACAAATAGCTGATCTACTCCTATCAAATCGACCTGACTGAAGGGTAGATTGAGTCCTAAGAGTGTTGATTCCAAACCACTCTTGACTTCTGTTACTTCAGGTCCCTGTTGCTGGAATTCCCTGATAACTTCAGCTAATGAGATGATAGGAGTTTCTTCCTCCATCTTGTGCAAAGAATTTTCTTCTTTAGCAACTACAGACAATGTTGTCTGCACAATATCAGAGTCCATATTCTGGCTCCTAACAATTCCCTGTGTTTCCTGAGTCTCCGAACTGGTATACTGTGAGATAACAACTGGAAATGTTTCCTGGTCTGGATGTTCCTCTCTGGTCGTGCTTTCATGGGCTAAGTCCAGTTGAGGTAAATCCTGTGATGGGCTGGTGTCTAAACAATCCATCACATTACGTAAATCATTTGAACTGATGTCTAGTGTCTTGTCCTGAGCTGCAGCCTCCAAGATCACAAGGGGTTCCGGGTCATCCTTCATCCCTCTGTCAGTCAAATTTAATCCCACTTCATTCCTCGTCCTGAGCTGAAGGGAATAATAAAGTCGGTTACCTTTCGATCTCCGACCTCCTTAAAAGATGTCCTCAGGTCATCTTCCTCTTGAGTTTCACCTCTCGTTGAAGTAAAATGAGATTCCTGGGAGTCTTGTACTGGCAAACCGTAGTGCAAACAGTTGTCCTCTGGGTAACTGTTACTAGGTAAATTATCTGAACTGATAATTAGTGACTTCTTCCCGCGTTGCAGTAATGAAATTCACCTGGGATTCATGTTCCTTCCTTCCTCCCTATTTCAGTCAGATGTAATTCCACTTCGTGATTCTGTGAACAGAAGGGAATGTGAGAATCGGCTAGGTCTCCGCCTGCGACCTCATTAAAGGTTGTCTTCAGTTCCTCTTTCTCTCGAGATTCATTTCTCGTAGCAGTCAAGTGGTTTTCCTGAAGGTCCTCTACTGTCAAACGACTATTGCCGTGGTGCAAACAGTTATCACGTTTGTGACTGTTTGAAATGCCCTTGGCACGTTTTTTCTTCCCTCTTTTCCGTTTAGGACTGGGTCGAATGAGAACCTGTAGTTCCCGGTCCACTACCTCTGATTCTGCGGTGGGTGGCAAAGATGTCCCTTCCTTCCTGGTTGGGTGAGCATCCATATCTCCTACCTTATGTTCCGCTAGAAAGGTTAGCTTCTCCGCATTGACTGCTTCCATATGCGTTTTCTCCATCTTTACTCCTTCAGTTTTGCTACGCTCTTGTGCTTCAAAGAACTCATCTTCTTTAAACATAATTTCTTCTTCTTGGTCCCACCATTCTAACTCTGCTATGATATATGTTTCTAGTTGCTCCCCCTTTAAGCCTTCTCTTATGCCCCACCCTCTCGCGGTCTCTGAGAAATCTGCGCGCGCCTTCAGATCATCTTCAAGATTCCGGTAAAGCAAGAACATAATTGCTAATGACTGTATTCAGGTAAGCCCCTATGTATATATCAAAAATCAGATATAAGCTAGAACGACAAGAGTTAACTACTGACAGTCTACGCTATCCATGTGTATAGTTTAGCCTCAGCAGTGAAAGACAACTGAAAATAATATTCAAAAGTAGTACCTGGCGACAGCAGTGAAGTAAGTGTGAGAGATATGCTACACAGTAATCACCAGTAATATTTACCTAAATAAACATTAAAATGCACTGCATACATGTCAAAATTAACATGGCATATATTAGCATAAAATTGCAAATCAGTCAAGCAGTTAAATCATCAAACACATCAATGTAAATATGATTAAAGTGTTCAATTATCAATAAATGATTAATGATAACACTAAATGATAATAGTTAAAAACAGTTATCAATAAATGATAGATGATGGTAGTTTTCTCATAAGTTCTTATCTGTTATACTTTTGAAAAGTTATATATGTACTCTGTAACTTCCTCAACTAAAAGTAGCTACATTTGATGCTAGTCTATTTTGATGATTGAAGATTACAAGAGTTAACTTTTAAAATCGTATGTCTAGGGTCTAGTACCGGAGTCTATTGAAAGCGAGAAGTCCGAATTCAAATACCGTACGAGAAGCCCAATCTGTCAGAAGTCGGGGTGCCCCACCGGCTAGATGAATGTATTATTCACTGGCGAGCAACCCCAAATAGTCAGAAACTGACTAGGGACAAAATCTATATGGCTGAACTATAGATTAGGCCCATGAATATCCAACGTACAGCTCCAAGTGGCTCGTTACAAAATGAAATGAACTGTGCTGAATATTCGCCAAGGAATGGGAAGAGAAGGTTAGCTAAGATAGATTTTTAAGTCTGAATTAAAGTGTAAGACAACTATCTCAGTACAGGTTTTTCTCCCTGACTGCTCCCTTCCTTGGTGTGTAAGTGAACCCCCACCAATGTACACACACAACACGTATGCACAATTGGAATTAAAATATAACGACAGAACTATGAGTTACAATACTACAACATTTATTTACTAATCATAACAATAGACATAGGATGATTGTCAATATGAGGATGATGAAATCATATACATATTGATATTGATGACAAACATTACGTAACTTTACTTGTTACTCGATCTATCTGGATCTGTGGTCCAGATCCCCACTCTCCAGTAGACACACACAAAAGAAACAGCTTGCCGGTATTCTGACGATCCTGTCAGTCCTGACACTCCTAGTCAGTAGTCTCTAGTCTTGAGATCTATAACATAGGTGCTCCTTGTGAGAGAAAGAAAGTCAAGAATGTGTTATATCAGTTCTACATCAGCGCAATTCTAATTAAAACATATCATAACACAAAACATATACAATGACCAGTCTGGCCAAGTTTATCTTCCAGCTCTACTGCGTTCACCATCCTCCTTCTCCCTACTGTCTTTAGTCTGGGACGGGCTTTTCAATTGTCTCACACGCCTGTAATGATTACATTTCTGCCGCCCCATGTCCATGTCGCTAATACAGAAATTCTGTGTCGTACAGCCGCTCCGTCCAATGTTAGGTTTAGCAGCTCACAGGGTCGGTAAGGGTATTATAACAATGCCTGATCATCCGGGCTTGCAAGCCGTGACCAGTAGCTGTGCCAGGTTTCCATGCATTACCGTGGACGCACGCCCACAATACACTGAGAAAGTTTAGCACCATATACCCTATACTACCAATTGTGGGTAATGTCTGTACCATTACACCTCTGCTTCCAACACAATCATTGGCCAATGTGCCAATGCGCAGACAATAGCATAACACTTCATATTGGTAGGTTTGCATATGACAAATCAATATATCAAACATCCAATACACATAAACATATTGATTAAACTAGACATATTATGATACTTTAACATCATAGCATAATGCACTAGTTAGTTTATGAAATTACACATACATACATCCAACATATCCGTAAACATTATATTACTTCAAGATGGACATCTAATGATACTCAACATAATAGCATCAGGCATTATTAATGAGTACTAATATTGTATAGCTACAAAATGAGATATACAACAAGTCTTAATTGAAGTTACCACTTAGTTACTGCTGTTGTAAGAATTAAATAAATAGTCAGTTGACTATATTCTGTACAACAAATGCACACACCAAAAAGGAGACTAGTCTAGTTTAGAAAGAGATGGCAAGCATCTGCTACGACACCTCAAGTATATCTAGACAAGATCTGCCTTTCACAAGTTCTCCTTCTCAGAAGAGTAATACATGAAGCACAATGATATTGAACACAGAACTTAGAAAGAACACTCAAGTAACCTATGACAATGATAGTTCTTGCAATAACCTAGATCAGATATAGACTGAAAATAAGTAACTAAGAAATAACTTTTGTAGTGAAATCTAACATAATAATCATGCATATGACTACAGAACATTGAGATAGTTCCTACCTGTTCTGAAGTCAGACTTAATCTAAAGGGGAAAAGTCTAGCAGGGGTTTTTATACCTAGCCTAGCAGTAGACCCTTATCTCCCAGGAATTCAAGTCATCAATTCTTCCTTTATCTCCCCCTTGCGTTAATTGCAATTATCACTGCAATTGGCCATCACACCTTGCTCCTCTCTGTCTGGTACACAGTCCACAGGCCCAGTGTTAATTGCCTTATCAGCTCTGGTTTCACACATTCCTGAGTCTGCCAGTCAGCCCTGGGGCTATTATCTCTCCCTGTGTCAATGTTGTTCACACCTGGGCAATTTCCTAGCTATGCTTATCAGGTGTCATGTCAAGGGAACAATTAGGTTCTCATGGTCAACAGCCAGTTTACAACTCTGTTGGTAAACCAGGTTTGCTTGCGTCATGCCTGGTTGGTTTTAATTACTATTCAGTCCCCTGAGTCTGCCCTCCCGTCTGGCTGGATTGATAACCTCTGGGGGTGACCGGTACTGGTGTCAAATTAACTTCCCAAATAGAAAGCCATTCATGGTGGTTTGTTTACTTGCAGGTTTTGCAAGCTTACGTCAAGACAGTATAGCTTTGAATATAGAGAAAACAGTTTTGTTCGTCTGTTGATCCTCTACATGGCCCATCAAAAGTGAACCAAAAATTGTTCTGGGAAGTAAAGGCTGCCAATTCGTGACAATACACAATAACAAACATACATGCTTACACACAGGCATGACGGGTATAATCAAGGGTTGATGTTACATCTTCAGAAGAGTAAGAAATCAAGAGTAGAGTACAGCAAGGTTGTTAAGCTATCCATTAATAAAATTAATATATTGTAACGTCTAAATGTTGTTCAATATATCCATTAACACAACAACAGAGAATAAATCCAGTTTGCCAAATTAACAGAACTGGGAAAATGATCGGATTATTCCATGTACAGAACTGAGAAACAAACAACAATATTCCATGCACAGAACTGAGAAAACAACAAGATTTCTCCATGTCCAGAAATAAGAAAATTAGATTTTCCATGTACAGGACTGAGAATACAACAAGATTACTCCGTGTACACAACTGTGAAACCAACAAGATTACCCCATGTAGAGAAATGAGAAAATAACAAGATTACCCCATATACACAAATGGAAAACGAAAAGATTACCTCATGTACAGAACTGGAAAACAAAAAGATTAACCCATGTAGAGAACTAAGAAAACAACAGGATTACCGCATATACAGAAATGAGAAACCAACAGGATTATCCCTTGTAGATAACAAAGAAATCAACAGGATTACCCCGTATAGAGAACTGAGAAAACAACAAGATTACCCCATGTAGAGAACTGTGATAACAATAAGATTACACTATGTAGAGAACTGAGAAAACAAGATAACCCTACGTAGAGAACTGAGAAAATAACAAGATTACCCCATGTAGAGAACTAAGAAAACAATAGGATTACCCCATGTATAAAACTGAGAAAACAACAAGGTAACCCCATGTAGAGAACTGAGAAAACAACCAGATTACACTATGTAGAGAACTGAGAAAACAACAAGATTACCCCATGTAGAGAACTGAGAAAACAACCAGATTACACTATGTAGAGAACTGAGAAAACAACAAGATTACCCCATGCAGAGAACTGAAAAACTAACAAGATTATCCCAGGTACAGAATTGAGAAAACAACGAGATTACCCCATGTGCAGCAGTATGTTTGCAATCTGGGTATCTCATTAAGAAAATGAAAGGTGCGATACGCTTGTAGGTAACCGTACAGCTTGCTCCTCCTTCTTCCAGCTGGTCGCGGGTGATGGTCTTCAGGACTTAAGGGTCGAATGTGTCTGGTCTGTGTGTGAGATATGATAAAAGAATGTAACGCCACCGTTTATACCTGCACTCGTACAGCTGTACCAAATACTGGCGCTAGGCTCTCACGTGAATGACATTTACATGCTTTGGTTAGTTAGTTAGTTTGTCACCCAGTTAGTTACATAGTCACCTAGTTAGTTAGTTAGTCACTTACTTAGTTATTTAGTTAGTCACTTACTTAGTTAGTTACATAGTTAGTCATTAAGTTAATCAATTAGTCACTTAGTTAGTCACTTAGTTAATCAATTAGTCACTTAGTTATTTATTTAGTTACTTAATTAGACACTTAGTCTCTTAATTAGTCACTTACTTAGTTATTTAGTTAGTTTCTTAGTTAGTTACTTGATTAGTCACTTAGTAAGTTATTTAGTTAATCAATTAGTCACTTAGTTAGTCATTTAGTTAATCAATTAGTTAGTCTCTTAGTTAGTTGCTGAACTAATGATCAGATATACAACAACAAACATTCTTGGCTGCTGAACTGATGATCAGATATACAACAACAGTAAGTCAAACATTCCTTGTTGCTGAACCAGTGATAGGATATACAACAACAGTAAGTTAAACATTCTTTGCTGCTGAACCAATTATCAGATATACAACAACAGTAAGTCAAACATTCTTTGCTGCTGAACCAATGATCAGATATACAACAACAGTAAGTCAAACATTCCTTGTTGCTGAACCAATGATAAGATATACAACAACAGTAAGTCAAACATTCTTTGCTGCTGAACCAATGATCAGATATACAACAACAGTAAGTCAAACATTCCTTGTTGCTGAACCAATGATCAGATATACAACAACAGTAAGTCAAACATTCTTTGCTGCTGAACCAATGATCAGATATACAACAACAGTAAGTCAAACATTCCTTGTTGCTGAACCAATGATCAGATATACAACAACAGTAAGTCAACAATTCTTTGTTGCTGAACCAATGATCAAATATACAACAACAGTAAGTCAAACATTCCTTGTTGCTGAACCAATGATCAGATATACAACAACAGTAAGTCAAACATTCCTTGTTGCTGAACCAATGATCAGATATACAACAGTAAGTCAAACATTCCTTGTTGCTGAACCAATGATCAGATATATAACAACAGTAGGTCAAACATTCTTTGCTGCTGAACTGATGATCAGATATACGACAAGAGTAAGTCAGACATTCTTTGCTGCTGAACCAATGATCAGATATACAACAACAAACATTCTTGGCTGCTGAACTGATGATCAGATATACAACAACAGTAAGTCAAACATTCCTTGTTGCTTATGGGTTAGGGGCCAGACTAAGAGAGACACAACCTGCTGCTCTGCAGGTAGACTGAGGATATCAGTAAAAATTTTAAATCAGGTGCACGAAGGTGACATCCTTGGTCCGGACAATACTCTAAGGCTCTCTGTCGAGGATTTAGGCTGAACGCCTCTAAGCCACAAACCCTCGGATGTGAGAGCCGGGCCGATACCCACCTACCGAAAAATGGAGGTGAGATACTGAGCACGCTACATGCCCAGTTCTGATACTTGTTCGAAGGCTCTCAGCTGGGGGATATGAGGGATTCCCGGATGAGAGGGCCTGGCCGTTTCTCGTTTACTGCTGCACGGAGGTAAGGTGCTGAGCCGGCAGCACATGTGAACGAGTACTAAAATGCATAAAGTGCCCCAGTCGAATGAAATGGTTACGCAAACTGTCTGTATCTAACTCGTAGAGTGTAGACAAAAGTGAAAAAAACGTCTCAACAAAACGAAATGGAACGCACGGCTAGCGAATCCATTGCGTGGTCCGAAGTCAAAAGCAAAAGCTTACCGAGTGGTTGTCGCCTGCAGTCTGATTGTTCCTGGTGTGTGCTTGAGCGACCAGTGGCAAGCGAGATGCCCAACACATGGAAGTGAGGAATTAAAGCAGCCATGAGCAGGACGTGGCAACTCTTTGGGTGAGCCCAGTCTCAGAGCAACATGTGCCGGCTCTGCAGTTATGGAAGCCTCCTTGGACAGCGAGGGAACGCCCATGGTCTGCCCTGCCTTCCCTTGAGGGTTGACCGTGATGTCGATGATCGTTCTATCTTGACCAGCTGAGATGTGGGCGACATCACAACAATAAGTCTAACGTGCCTCAAAACCCGAGGAAGGCTAACCTCATTAAAAAGATGACCACCGAAGCCGGAAGTGCTGTTTTATGGGTGGCAAACTAAAAATTGGTACTCCGCATTTACGTCCGAGTGAAATGTCTCTTCCGAATGTATCTCGTGCTAGGAACAGCTCTGACTACCTAGTTTCCGAATGCCGCTCTTGTTTGGAACAGCTCTGACTAGGTAGTTTTCCGAATGTCCGCCGTGCCTGGAACAGCTCTGACGGGCACAAGGACAAGCACATGTCCGAAAACTCGCTGAGTGGATACCGTCTGCAGACCTGTCTGGTTTGTGCGGGAACGGCCCGGGGCGAACGAAATGCCCAATATATTGAAGTGAGGAATTAAAGCAGCCATGAGCAGGACGTGACGATTCCCTCGGTGAGCCCAGCACCAGAGCGTTATGTGTCGGCTCTGCAATCATGGAAGCCACCCAGGGTGGCGGCAAATGCTATGGACTGTCCCTGCCTTCATTTGAGGGATGAACGTGCAGTCTTCGACTGTTCCAACTTGACCAGCTGGGAGGTGGACGGTACCACAAAAGTGAGAGTCTCCCAGGAATGCTAACCTGGTCAAAAATGCACGCTAAAAGTCGGATGTGTTGGCCTAAGGGTTCGACCCAAGGGTGCCTAACGAGACACACCGCAATCACATCTGAAAAAAACACTCCGGGTGAACGCAAAGAAGAAGAAGAAGTATCTATATCTACACCTTTCCTACCTAAGAAGAACTCTGTTGTTTCCCAATTAACATGACCTAGGTCAACTGCAAACACGTGTATCTGCACAACACAGACGCCAGATACTGTATTCTTATGTATTCTTTGTTAAATGAAACAACAGACGTCCTGATGGTGTCACTACCACACAATCGATAGTATCCAGTTTTGTGTTGAAGGACATCACGTAACTAGTCAATTTCTGGACACATTTAGGAATGAACATAATCTCTTTCCTTCTGTATCATGTAAACCCATGAAGTCTGTAGGCCAGCTTGATTTGAAAATTCTAGAACGCAAACCCCTCACACCCGAACAGAACAAATGTGATAGGTTGGTATTTTTAACCTTCTATTATTAGACCAAATATTCAAATAAAACAATGCACTTGACAGTGTTGCATTCTTTCACCATATATATTTTATTTGTATAGAAAAGATATTATGATACTTATAAGAGACAAACCAGGCATGAAAGCTTTTGGACTAAATATAAATAATCTGAGATGTGCTAATGCCAAAGTGCTCATAACTAGAAATGAACTTAGAAAAACTGCTGAAGACACGAAGTTACAAAATCTAACGAAGACGTGTACTTACACGAACTGACGAAGACACGAATTTCTCAAAACTGAACAATGACAGAAACAACAACTACTACTACTACTACTACTACTACTACTACTACTACTGCTGCTGCTACTACTACTGCTAATACTATTACTACTACTAGAACAACAACTACTACTACTACTACTACTACTACTGCTGCTACTACTACTGCTAATACTATTACTACTACTACTATTACCACTACAACTACCACCACTACTATTACTACTAATACTAAAACTACTACTTACAAAAGCTGATGAAGACATGCACTTACAAAAACTGTCGAATACAAAAAAAAAATGAACTGACAAAGACATGAACTTCCTAAGATTGACGAAGGCATGAACTTATCAAAACTCATGAAGACATGAACGTGCAAAAATGGATCAGTGACGAAAAAAGGAACTTACCAAAAGTGACGAAGACATGAACTTACAAAAGAAAAGAAAATGAGCTGACCAAAACAAAAAAACAAAAAAAAAACTGATTAAGACATGAACTTTCTAAGATTGACGCAGGCATGAACTTATAAATCTCACACAGAGATGAATGTACAACAATTGAACATTGACGAAAACATTAAGTCACCAAAAGTGACGAAGACATGAACTTACAAAACAAAAGAAAATTAGCTGACAAAGGTATGAAATTACAAGGAGCTGATGAAGACATGAATTTACAAAAATTGATTAAGGCAAGCACTTACTACTCTGAACAATGACGAAAAACTGAACCGACGAAGACATGAACTTACCATACCAAAATTGACAAAGGCATAAACTTACAAACACTGAACAACTACGAAAATCTGGACTAATGAAGAATTAAACTTCACAGAACTGATGAAGACATTAACTTACAAAAGAGCAAGTGAGCAAGTTATGAGAGCACGTGGGAAAGTTGTAAGAGCAAGTGCGAAAATTGTGCGAGCAAGTGGGCAGGTTGTAAGGCCAAGTCGACAAGTTGTGGGTGCAAGTCGATAAGTTGTGAGGACAAGTATGAACTTACAGAAATTAAACAATGACAAAGAAATAAAAAGTACCAAAAACTGACGAAGACTGTAAAGGGACACAATTATACGACATTAGGGACACATCTATATGAGGTGCGGGAATTTCTGTATGAGGCGAGGGACACTTTTGAATATTATGATGGATACTTCAGTATAAGATAAGAAAGACAGTTGTACAACATGAGGGACACTCTTATACTAGGTGAGGGACACAGTTTTATGCTACAAGACACACCTGTGTACTAGGTGAGGGAAACATTTGTATGCTACAAGACACACTTCTGTACTAGGTGAGGGACACAGTTGTATGCTACAAGATACACTTCTGTACTAGGTGAGGGAAACATTTGTATGCTACAAGACACACTTCTGTACTAGGTGAGGGACACAGTTGTATGCTACAAGACACACTTCTGTACTAGGTGAGGGAAACATTTGTATGCTACAAGATACACTTCTGTACTTGGTGAGGGACACAGTTGTATGCTACAAGACACACTTCTGTACTAGGTGAGGGAAACATTTGTATGCTTTAAGACACACTTCTGTACTAGTTGAGGGAAACATTTGTATGCTACAAGACACACTTCTGTACTAGGTGAGGGACACATTTGTATGCTACAAGACACACTTCTGTACCTAGGTGAGGGAAACATTTGTATGCTACAAGACACACTTCTGTACTAGGTGAGGGACACAGTTGTATGCTACAAGACACACTTCTGTACTAGGTGAGGGACACATTTGTATGCTACAAGACACACTTCTGTACTAGGTGAGGGAAACATTTGTATGCTACAAGATACACTGCTGCACTAGTTGAGGGACACAGTTGCATGCTACAAGACACACTTCTGTACTAGGTGAGGGACACAGTTGTATGCTACAAGACACACTCCTGTACTAGTTGAGGGAAACATTTGTATGCTACAAGACACACTTCTGTACTAGGTGAGGGAAACATTTGTATGCTACAAGACACACTTCTGTAGTAGGTGAGGGAAACATTTGTATTCTACAAGACACACTTCTGTACTAGGTGAGGGAAACATTTGTATGCTACAAGACACACTTCTGTACTAGGTGAGGGACACATCTGTAAGCTACAAGACACACTTCTGTACTAGGTGAGGGACACAGTTGTATGCTACAAGACACACTTCTGTACTAGGTGAGGGAAACATTTGTATGCTACAAGACACACTTCTGTACTAGGTGAGGGAAACATTTGTATGCTACAAGACACACTTCTGTACTAGGTGAGGGACACATCTGTAAGCTACAAGACACACTTCTGTACTAGGTGAGGGACACAGTTGTATGCTACAAGACACACTTCTGTACTAGGTGAGGGACACAGTTGTATGCTACAAGACACACTTCTGTACTAGGTGAGGGAAACATTTGTATGCTACAAGACACACTTCTGTACTAGGTGAGGGACACACTTGTATGCTACAAGACACACTTCTGTACTAGGTGAGGGACACATTTGTATGCTACAAGACAGTTCTATACTAGGTGAGGGACACATTTGTATGCTACAAGACACACTTCTGTACTAGGTGAGGGAAACATTTGTATGCTATAAGACACACTTCTGTACTAGGTGAGGGAAACATTTGTATGCTATAAGACACAATTCTGTACTAGGTGAGGGAAACATTTGTATGCTACAAGACACACTTCTGTACTAGGTGAGGGACACATTTGTATGCTACAAGACACACTTCTGTAGTAGGTGAGGGACACAGTTGTATGCTACAAGACACACTTCTGTACTAGGTGAGGGAAACATTTGTATGCTACAAGACACACTTCTGTACTAGGTGAGGGACACATTTGTATGCTACAAGACACTCTTCTGTATTAGGTGAGGGAAACATTTGTATGCTACAAGACACACTTCTGTACTAGGTGAGGGAAACATTTGTATGCTTTAAGACACACTTCTGTACTAGTTGAGGGAAACATTTGTATGCTACAAGACACACTTCTGTACTAGGTGAGGGAAACATTTGTATGCTACAAGACACACTTCTGTACTTGGTGAGGGACACACTTGTATGCTACAAGACACACTTCTGTACTTGGTGAGGGACACATTTGTATGCTACAAGACACACTTCTGTACTAGGTGAGGGAAACATTTGTATGCTTTAAGACACACTTCTGTACTAGGTGAGGGAAACATTTGTATGCTACAAGACACACTTCTGTACTAGGTGAGGGAAACATTTGTATGCTACAAGACACACTTCTGTACTTGGTGAGGGACACACTTGTATGCTACAAGATACACTTCTGTACTTGGTGAGGGACACATTTGTATGCTACAAGACACACTTCTGTACTAGGTGAGGGACACACTTGTATACTACAAGACACACTTCTGTAATAGGTGAGGGAAACATTTGTATGCTACAAGACACACTTCTGTACTAGGTGAGGGAAACATTTGTATGCTACAAGACACACCTCTGTACTAGTTGAGGGAAACATTTGTATGCTATAAGACACACTTCTGTACTAGGTGAGGGAAACATTTGTATGCTACAAGACACACTTCTGTACTAGGTGAGGGAAACTTTTGTATGCTATAAGACACACTTATGTACTAGGTGAGGGAAAGATTTGTATGCTACAAGACACACTTCTGTACCTAGGTGAGGGAAACATTTGTATGCTACAAGACACACTTCTGTACTAGGTGAGGGACACAGTTGTATGCTACAAGACACACTTCTGTACTAGGTGAGGGACACATTTGTATGCTACAAGACACACTTCTGTACTAGGTGAGGGAAACATTTGTATGCTACAAGATACACTTCTGCACTAGTTGAGGGACACAGTTGTATGCTACAAGACACACTTCTGTACTAGGTGAGGGACACAGTTGTATGCTACAAGACACACTCCTGTACTAGTTGAGGGAAACATTTGTATGCTACAAGATACACTTCTGTACTAGGTGAGGGAAACATTTGTATGCTACAAGACACACTTCTGTACTAGGTGAGGGAAACATTTGTATGCTACAAGACACACTTCTGTACTAGGTGAGGGAAACATTTGTATGCTACAAGACACACTTCTGTACTAGGTGAGGGAAACATTTGTATGCTACAAGACACACTTCTGTACTTGGTGAGGGACACACTTGTATGTTACAAGATACACTTCTGTACTTGGTGAGGGAGACATTTGTATGCTACAAGACACACTTCTGTACTAGGTGAGGGACACATCTGTAAGCTACAAGACACACTTCTGTACTAGGTGAGGGACACAGTTGTATGCTACAAGACACACTTCTGTACTAGGTGAGGGACACAGTTGTATGCTACAAGACACACTTCTGTACTAGGTGAGGGAAACATTTGTATGCTACAAGACACACTTCTGTACTAGGTGAGGGACACACTTGTATGCTACAAGACACACTTCTGTACTAGGTGAGGGACACATTTGTATGCTACAAGACACACTTCTGTACTAGGTGAGGGACACATTTGTATGCTACAAGACACACTTCTGTACTAGGTGAGGGAAACATTTGTATGCTATAAGATACACTTCTGTACTAGGTGAGGGACACATTTGTATGCTACAAGACACACTTCTGTACTAGGTGAGGGAAACATTTGTATGCTACAAGACACACTTCTGTACTAGGTGAGGGACACATTTGTATGCTACAAGACACACTTCTGTATTAGGTGAGGGAAACATTTGTATTCTACAAGACACACTTCTGTACTAGGTGAGGGAAACATTTGTATGCTACAAGACACACTTCTGTACTAGGTGAGGGACACATCTGTAAGCTACAAGACACACTTCTGTACTAGGTGAGGGAAACATTTGTATGCTACAAGACACACTTCTGTACTAGGTGAGGGACACACTTGTATGCTACAAGACACACTTCTGTACTAGGTGAGGGACACATTTGTATGCTACAAGACACACTTCTGTACTAGGTGAGGGACACATTTGTATGCTACAAGACACACTTCTGTACTAGGTGAGGGAAACATTTGTATGCTATAAGACACACTTCTGTACTAGGTGAGGGAAACATTTGTATGCTATAAGACACAATTCTGTACTAGGTGAGGGAAACATTTGTATGCTACAAGACACACTTCTGTACTAGGTGAGGGACACATTTGTATGCTACAAGACACACTTCTGTACTAGGTGAGGGACACAGTTGTATGCTACAAGACACACTTCTGTACTAGGTGAGGGAAACATTTGTATGCTACAAGACACACTTCTGTACTAGGTGAGGGACACATTTTTATGCTACAAGACACTCTTCTGTATTAGGTGAGGGAAACATTTGTATGCTACAAGACACACTTCTGTACTAGGTGAGGGAAACATTTGTATGCTTTAAGACACACTTCTGTACTAGTTGAGGGAAACATTTGTATGCTACAAGACACACTTCTGTACTAGGTGAGGGAAACATTTGTATGCTACAAGACACACTTCTGTACTTGGTGAGGGACACACTTGTATGCTACAAGACACACTTCTGTACTTGGTGAGGGACACATTTGTATGCTACAAGACACACTTCTGTACTAGGTGAGGGAAACATTTGTATGCTTTAAGACACACTTCTGTACTAGGTGAGGGAAACATTTGTATGCTACAAGACACACTTCTGTACTAGGTGAGGGAAACATTTGTATGCTACAAGACACACTTCTGTACTTGGTGAGGGACACACTTGTATGTTACAAGATACACTTCTGTACTTGGTGAGGGAGACATTTGTATGCTACAAGACACACTTCTGTACTAGGTGAGGGACACACTTGATTACTACAAGACACACTTCTGTACTAGGTGAGGGAAACATTTGTATGCTACAAGACACACTTCTGTACTAGGTGAGGGAAACATTTGTATGCTACAAGACACACTTCTGTACTAGTTGAGGGAAACATTTGTATGCTATAAGACACACTTCTGTACTAGGTGAGAGAAAGATTTGTATGCTACAAGACACACTTCTGTACTAGGTGAGGGAAACATTTGTATGCTACAAGACACACTTCTGTACTAGGTGAGGGACACATTTGTATGCTACAAGACACACTTCTGTACCTAGGTGAGGGAAACATTTGTATGCTACAAGACACACTTCTGTACTAGGTGAGGGACACAGTTGTATGCTACAAGACACACTTCTGTACTAGGTGAGGGACACATTTGTATGCTACAAGACACACTTCTGTACTAGGTGAGGGAAACATTTGTATGCTACAAGATACACTTCTGCACTAGTTGAGGGACACAGTTGTATGCTACAAGACACACTTCTGTACTAGGTGAGGGACACAGTTGTATGCTACAAGACACACTCCTGTACTAGTTGAGGGAAACATTTGTATGCTACAAGACACACTTCTGTACTAGGTGAGGGAAACATTTGTATGCTATAAGACACACTTCTGTACTAGTTGAGGGACACACTTGTATGCTACAAGACACACTTCTGTACTAGGTGAGGGAAACATTTGTATGCTACAAGACACACTTCTGTACGAGGTGAGGGAAACATTTGTATGCTACAAGATACCCTTCTGTAGTAGGCAAGGGACACATCAGGAACACTTCTTTACAAGGTGAGGGACACCTTTGTATACTTTAAGGGATGCTTCTGGTCAGATAAGAAAGACAGTTGTACGACATGATCGACACTTCTGTTTGAGGTGTGGGATAAAGTTGTATGAAAGCAACGTACAATTCTAAATCATTAAGGGGCCACAACCTTAGGCCATCTGTATTTGTTGTACAAGCCATATTTATTTGTTGTACAAATCATCTTTATTTGCCTTCAGACCATGTTGATTTATTGTTCAGATATTCCTTATTTGTGTTCAGGTCATCTTTATTTGTTGTTAAGGGCATCCCTATTTTGTTGTTCAGGTCATGCGACGCCATCACTTCTTACAACTATATCCAATAATTCATTTTCACCAACAACGAAATATGTATCCAATCAATACAAGGCAATAACTATTTAACACAACAGACAACTATCCAGATATACACATGTTTAGTGGAAACACAACCACCACCACCACCTTACACCTGAGAACCACAAAGCAGATACACTAAATTCATTAAAAGACTATAGCCGTAATTTTAGTAACTTACACAACACATCACACAAACAACATAAAACACTGATACAAGAAAAGAAACAGCGGTATACCACTACAAGAATTACACACAAAGCTACAATCATTAAGAATCGACACACAACAACAACACGAACAACAACAACAACAACAACAACAACAACAACTACTACTACTACTACTACAACAGCAACAACAATTACTACTATTACTGCTACTACTACTACTACTACTGCTACTACCACTACTATTACTACTAATACTACTACAATAATAACACCACTACTATTATTACAACTACCACTACTACCAATACCCTCAAACTACTACCACTTCTTCCTCTACTACCAACACAAGTGTTACTACTACCACTACTCCTACTACTACTACTACTATTATTACCACTATAACTACCACCACTACTACTACTACTACTACTTCTGCTACTACTACAACTACAACTAAAACCATTACTACTCATACCACTTTTTCCTCTCCTCTACTACCAATGCTACTACTACTACTACTACTACAACTAACACCATTACTACACATACCACTTTTTCCTCTACTACTACTACTACTACTACTACTACTACTACTACTACTACTACTACTACTACTACTACTACTACTACTACTACTACTACTACTGCTGCTGCTGCTGCTGCTGCTACTACTACTACTACTACTACTAATACTACTACTACTGCTAATACTACCACTAACATCATTACTACTAATACCACTTCTTCCTCTACTACCAATACTACTACTACTACTACTACTGCTGCTGCTGCTGCTGCTACTACTACTACTACTACTATTACCACTACAACTACAACCACTACTACTACTACTGCTACTACTACTATTACCACTATAACTATCACCATTACTACTAATACCACTTCTTCCTTTACTACCAATACTTCTACTACTACTACTACTACTACTACTACTACTACTACTACTACTACGACTACTACTACTACTACTACTACTACTACTACATCAATGACACATTGAATATATATATATATATATATATATATATATATATATATATATATATATATATATATATATATATATATATATATATATATATATAAATGCATGCATATCACTATTAGATATGCATGAACAAATTAATACAAACATGAAAAATAAACAGTGCATATCCTATCCTGTAGGACTCCCACTTTGGTATCGTTTCTATATTTGAAGTGAGAGCTTAACGTGTACACCCAAAGACAGATGCTGCTCATATATACATATAGAGTGGAGTTGTCTCTTACGCACTGTCATTATTATTATCACACGTGTATACTCAGCTATGCAAGGTTGATTAAGAATACATCGCATGGCTGATCGAGATGTTTGTGTCGTTTCAAGTTCCCAGCCAATGTTGATGGAATCGTATTTGGATGTGACGAAGTCATTTAAAGACCATTGTGGTTGGTATATATAAGCAATGCATACAGATTATATCCCCTGGTCGCCTGGTTTATATATAATCTGTCACCCGTTGCTGCTTGTCGTATTCAGAAAGAACACAAGACAACATGCAGCCTCTCAGACTTTGTGTATTTCTGGCCTTCATTGCCGTACTAAGATGCTATGGTGAGTGAACAAACCTTGGTGTACATTGTTAAATTTTTTAAAAATAGAAAAGAAAAGCGCACGCATTCTATGCCTGAAACTTGATTGTGAGAAACACACGACTCTTATAAATATATACTCTTCTTGTTGTAGTCCATGCCGTGTGGCGTTGGTGATCATATCTGTTCACAACCTTTTGTCTCTCGTATACTGCCAATCTTCTTATAGTCCATATCATATGGCATTGGTGTTCATGTCTGTCCCAATCTTCTCTCTCGTGTACTGCCAATCTTCTTATAGTCCATATCATGTGACGCTGACGATCATGTCTGTCCCAATCTTCTCTCTCGTGTACTGCCAATCTTCTTGGAGGCCATATCATGTGACGTTGACGATCATGTCTGTCCGTAGCCTCCTTTCTCTGACACTCTTCCATGCCATGATATGGATGGGGATGTTCACGACAAGGTGGATCCACCTCCAGGAGGGTTCAGCTATGGCAAGTCACATTTTGTCGCTCTATTCGTCACGTGATTCTGGGAGCGGTGTCCGATTTCGCACAAGGTCTGATACTTAGTGAAGAATGCAGAATATCACCAATGAAGACATTCATGAATGATGCCACAATAAAGACATTCATGGATGATGCCACAATGAAGACAAAGGAAGGTCATGCCTGAAGCATGTCAATATTAATTTACTTACGTTTGTAGTTTATTAATAACCGTTTCTAGCTATGGCATTGATATTAGCACATAATAATGTAATGATATCTATAATAATGTAATGATATCTATAATAATGTAATGATATCTATAATAATGTAATGATATCTATAATAATGTAATGATATCTATAATAATGTAATGATATCTATAATAATGTAATGATATCTATAATAATGGGTTCATTCCCAAGGGTTTCACAACATCTATTTTCATCACACTACCCAAGAAGCCAATAGCTGTTGATTGTGAGGATTACAGAACTATTAGCGTAATGAGCCATATAACTAAGATACTACTCAAGGTCATACAAGAAAGAATTCAAAATAAAATAGACGAGGAAGTAGCTGAAAATCAATAAACAAAGCAAAAACAGCGGCACCAGAGAAGCAATCATCTGGTTGAGTATGTTAAATGAACAATACATAAACGTTCAGAAAAATAAATATGTTTGTTTTATAGACTACAAGAAAGCTTTTAATAGAGTACAACTTGAACGATTAATTACATACATTCAAGACATATGAGTAGATGGAAAGGACATCAGAATTATTAGTAACTTGGGTTCCAAATGTTGCTGTATGTAGCCGGGGCGCAGTGTTGGGGTGAGAGCCCAACATTGCTTAAATACCCCAGTGGCTCCTGATAACATAACCTCTGCAGCAAAAGTCCAACTCCTGGCCTTCACGTGGCGGAACTGTTTCTACTAAAAGGAGAAGGGGCGACGGCGAGTTTCTGGCGCCGAAAAATAACCAGTATGCTCTAGATGTGTATACACATACATGCATGCGCAAACACGTGTGTATGCGCGTACACATCTAAACTCGAGTGAGACCACTGTCTGCTCTAGCAAAGGAGAGGTGCTGAAGACGGAGGCAACCAGCCAGGAGGCGCACCACAGAAATCAGGATGCCACGCAATTACGCAAAATATGTCGACTACTGCTAAATGTTATGGTGCTCGTCCTGCTTTGGACCCCCAGGCGGGTGCAGTGCCGGGCCCTATGTCTCAAAAGGGTCCAACCCCAACTACTGGAGGTCCTTCTCAGATGTCCTGTGGAGCCAGGGGACATGAGAATAGAACGGCTGACCATACTAAACAAAGACTTAAAATAATGCACTGGAATGCGGAGGGAGTCAGCAAAAAAAAAAAAAAAAAATAGAATTGGAAAACAGCCTGGACCAAGAAAAAGTAAGCGTATGTTGCTTGCAAGTAACTCAACTCAACGAAAATATAGCCTTCAAAATCAAAGGCTACCAGTGTTACCGATCTGACCGAAAGGACAGCCGAAAAGGTGGGATACCGACCCTTGTAAAAATTAACATCACTGCTTCCCAAATCGAAGTCTACATAGAAGGGGCTGAGTATCAGACACTTAAACTTAAGACAGGCAATACAAACCTACATCTGGTCAATTACTACTGTCCAAGTGATCGCCCACAGGCACTGGACACACTACCATTAACAGACAAAATGATTGTGTGTGACGATTTCAACAGCCGCTCACAGAGTTGAGGCTATGATCACATGGACCAGATGGAGAGAGACTGGAAGACTGGCAGATGAGAATAGATTCATCTTGATTAATAAGCCGTTTGACCCACATACTTTCTACTCGACATCATGGCACGCTACAATTACACCTGACCCGGCTTTTCATTCACCAGACCTGGAGTGGAAAACTACACGAATTGTTGGGAAACAACTTGGTGGCAGTGACCATGAGCTTGTAAGTGAAAGCAGCACCCTTTCGAGGTGGAACTACAAGAAAGCTGACTGGGCAATGTACAAGAATCGCACCAGCATACTAGTTAGAAACCTGAACACTGAGAAATATATAAATAAAGTAGTTGAAAAGTTTGGGAAATGCATACTACAGGCAGCGCGAGAAACAGTACCAAGAGGAGCCCATAAACAATATACACCCTATTGGAGTAGTGAACTGGAACAGTTGCATAATGATGTGGAAGTGTGTAGAAAGCAAGCAGAGGCCACACCCAGCCAAGAGCACCACAATAAATTCCAGCACACAAAAGCCAAATTTCAAAGGGCCAAGCTGCAGGCTAGACGGAAAAGCTGGCGGGAGAAAACGGAGTCTGAACTTTGAAAGAGACAAGGAAATTGTGGAAGCTAATAAAACAACTTAACGATGAGGGCACAGGGAGAAACACAAAAATTGCACTTCATAAAGATGGAAACATCTTAACAAGAAAACAAGCAGCTGACCACTTTGCGGACTCATTCGCACAAGATAACAATATCAAAATTAGTCCAGAGAAACAACAGCAGATTCGAGAGAAACGGCAACATACAAGACAGAAGGAAATAGTACATGAGGTTCTGGAGGCACCTATCACAATCAGCAAACTGGAGCTAGCCATATCGAAACTGAAAATGAAAAAGTCACCAGGAGCTGATGGCATCTCCAATGAAAAGATCAGGAACCTAGGAACAGAGGCCAAAGCAAAGCTGTTGCAGATCTTCAATAACAGTTGGACCTTAGGCAGTGTTCCACAAGCCTGGAGAGAAGCAATCATGATACCCCTCCTAAAATCAGGGACAGATAGTACATTGCCTCTAGCTACAGACCAATTAGCCTCACCAGCTGTCTCTGCAAAACACTGGAACGCATCATCAATCACAGACTGCAGTGGTACATTGAAAGTAAAAACATCCTTGTGCCACAGCAGGCTGGCTTTAGGCAGTGCTACTCTACGGAATATCAGACAACCTACCTCTCTCAAGAAATTGAGAATGCATTCCAAGAGAAGAAGTTGATGCTTGCGGCATGGATAGATCTGAAGAAAGCCTTTGACAAAGTCTGGAAAGAAGGTCTGATGAAGAAACTGAGAAACTGCAAAGTCAATGGAAGAATGTGCAAATGGGTGAAAGCATACTTGCACAACAGAAGAGCCCGAGTGCAGATAGACGGACTCAAGAGCAAGAAACTACTACTGCGTGTTTCCAAGGGCGGAGTCTTGTCCCCCACACTTTTTCTAATCTTCATCAATGATCTCGTTGCTAATCTACCTCATGACCTGGTTCTATGGAGCACAAATGAACATGCATCAGTGGCCACCAGATTGCTACAAAGAGCTGTAGATACATTTGTTGCATGGGCAAATAGATGGTGTGTCAGCATAAACACTGACAAGTGCAGCACCACCCTGTTTACCCTCTCTCCAAAACAAAAGGCAGGGATGATCCAGATAAAAGGAACACCCCTAAGAGAAGATAAAGA
The DNA here is from genome assembly GCA_014155875.1 of Cepaea nemoralis. NCBI lineage: Eukaryota > Metazoa > Mollusca > Gastropoda > Stylommatophora > Helicidae > Cepaea > Cepaea nemoralis. Next base: position 79,650 of record JACEFZ010003466.1, on the reverse strand, counting down.
ACCAACATACCTTGGAGTAACATTTGATGGCAGGCTGACATAGAGAAAGCACATCAACAAAGCAGTAGCAAAAGCCAGAAGGAAAATAGCCATCCTGAGAAAGCTAAGTGGAACCAAATGGGGAGCCAATGGGAAAATACTTAGCAAAGTTTATCAACAGAGCATACGACCACACCTGGAATACGGGTCAACTGCGTGGTGTTCGGCATCAAAAACCACACTACAAGAGCTGGACAAGGTGCAAAATCAAGCACTTAGAGTCACCACAGGAGGGATGACATCAACCCCTATAGTGGAAATGGAGAGGATGGGGTGGACACAAGCACTGAGAGAGCGCAGAGATACGAAAACACTAATACAAGCAGAAAAGTTCCTCAGCTTGCCAGGCCACCCTATGAAGAACAGATTTGAAAACCTAGCTATGGGGCGGTTGAAAAGAAGTGGTTTTATCCACGAGGCCAAACGACTCTGCAGAGAAACCACCGATCTGCCCACAGTTGGTATCCCCCTAACAACTATTCCAGAGCGAACTCCATGGAAAGATGAGCATAGACTATCATTACAAATCCAGACAACAGTGGGAGGAATATTTGACAAGGAAGAACAGAATAGTGTGCAGCGCAGAACAGCCACTCTCAGCTTCCTTGATGACGAATACCCACGGGACCTCTGAATCCGAGTCTACACAGATGGGTCAGTACAAAATGCTGTTCAAAATGGAGGAGCGGGAGTGTACATAGAATACCCAAATAATACTAGGGACACAGCCAGAGTACCGAAAGAAGAGTACTGCCATAACTATTATGCTGAAATTGAGGCAATCAAGATAGAAATAGAGAAATTACTAAATACCAGCAATGGTACACAACCTGTGGTGCTATTGACAGATGCAAAATCAGTACTCGAGGCGCTGCTGTCTGGGAAATTGCCAGTATTAAGGACACTACTTTCTGAACTTAGCGGTCAGCATACAGTGGATACCATCCCACTGTGGAGTACCCGGAAACGACAGAGCTGATCAATTGGCTAAGGAAGGAGCCAAAGAAGAACAGCCTGATGTGCCCGTTACATATCACCAAAAGAAAAGAATGATCAAATCAGTCAGAAAGCCACCAAAACTTGCTCAAGATGACTACCACATTATGGACAGACCAGAACAAGTCATTATTCTGCGCCTCAGAACAGGACACAATAGATTACGCAACCACATGTATACAAAATTCAAGATTTGTGAAACAGCCATGTGCACATGTGGATTGGCGTCGCAGACAGCAGAGCACATACTCCAAGACTGCCTTTAATATAACATATCTAGGCAAACCTTCTGGCCTAGAGAGACGACAGTGGAAGATAAACTCTATGGACCGCTTGTGAACTGAAAAAGACAGTTAAATTCATACAAATGACAGCATTGCAGTTATAGACATATTTCAAGCGAACGAAAGAAGAAGTGGATTAGTAACTTGTACTGAGAACAAGTGGCATCAATTAGAAGCGGAAATAATTATTCGTCGCCCATAGAGATAAAAAGAGGTGTACGGCAGGGATGTATATTGTCTCAAAACATATTCAACCTATGCACAGAAATAAGTTTTAAACAAGTCGAAATGCCTGGACTTAATATCAATGGAAGAATCATAAACAATTTTAGATACGCTGACGATACCGTGTCACTAGTAGAAAGCGAGCAAGAGTTACAAAATCTAATGGAACAAGTAAACAGGCATAGTGCAGAATGTGGTTTAGATATTAACATCCTAAAACAAAAACTACGATAATTAACAGTGGAAAGGAAAGGTCATCAATGAAGATCACAGTAAACGGGGAGATACTAGAACAAGTAACAAGTTTCTCCTATCTTGTACAAGGAATAACAGATGATGGTAGCACTGAAAAAGAAATAAAACAGATAATAGTAAAGGCAAAAAATGCTTTCAACATCATGAAACCAGTATTAACATCTATATAGAGATTAACAACGCATTAAACATGCGAATTGTCAAATGTTAGTTAGTTAGTTAGTTAGTCGACAGATCGTCCTCATTGCACATCGAACCATTCAGTCCATAAGTGCTCGGATCCCCTCCTCAGCAAATCCCGCAATGTGTAGCGGCTAACGACGCCAGTTCTGTGTTGGTTTATCAATCTTCTTTGGCTTCCTGCGTAGTGTTCTTGTTTGGCCACCCCTCTTTTAATTTGCTGCTCTCGCAGTCTGGCCATTGTTGTAGATTCACAGTCATCACTTGGTTCTCGCAAAAGTCTTACTTCTCGTAGAGCATTCAGAATGTCGGCCTGGTCCATGGCGCGTCCGCCCTCCACAGTAGCCTCACCTGCGAGCTTGTCAGCCCGCTCATTTCCTTGTACTCCCGCATGCCCTGGCACGAAGATGAAACTAATCTTTGCCAGTCGAGACCGCTCCAGAGGCAGCAACCATTCTCTTCGGATCGATCCCTCCTCTATCCTCTTGATCATGTTCATTGAGTCGCTGAGGAAACAAGCCCTAGTGAATGTCTGTGTCTCGAGCCATGTTATTGCTTTACTTACTGCCATGACTTCCATGGTCAGGCTACTTGTGGTTTCAGTGAAAGCACCAGAGTCCTCCTTCACAATTCTCCCTCCGGCCCGAGCTGTAAAGGCCCATGAGCTTCTCACATGTCGGACGACCGACCCATCTGTGTAGATGACCGCGTCACCATCTAGCGAATTCTCGAAAATCAACGCTTGTACTTCAGCCTCAACAGCAGCCGGATTTTCTTGTCTGCATTTTCTATCTAGTTGGATGCAAACTGAAAAGGATGTGCAGAAGTCTGTTGGCACTTGCACCCACTCCTCGCCAGGTTCTAAGTCCTCAAGTGAACACACCTGTTGAAGAATGTCTTCGGCTTGACCCATCCACGACCGTCCTCTTTTTAACCTGCTGCCCTTCACCTTCCTAATTTCACTATGCAGTGGATGTTGTGTGTTTGCGTTAATTTTGAGGTAGGAGCGTGCCCTGCAAACTTGTATTCTCTCTTCAATGGTTGGAAAATCAAGAAGGTAGCGCATCGCCCTGCATGCTGTATCTCTTGTACATCCAAGAATAATGCGCATAGCTTCATTCTGTATCCTTTCCATCCGTTCTATCTGCTTATGGCTGAGAGTCAGGATTGCCATTGCATACTCCAAAACAGACATGACCAGCCCCTCGTACAGAAGACATAGATGACGCTGCTCACAGTTTGCTGCCGTCATCACCCGCATCGCTGCCAAACCCCGCTTGGCCTTTGTTATCACCTGGTCTATGTGCACATTATAAGCAAGGCTTCGATCAAACCGTATCCCCAGGTAATTCATTGCCTGCGTTCTTTCCACCGTCTCTGAACACAGCATTACAGTTGGTGTTGGATTGTTGACAATATGATTATTCAACGAGAACCAAGTCACTGTTGCCTTTGTTGGGTTGACCATTGCCCCAGCTTCATCACACCAAGTACTTATGCGATTGAGTTCGGTTTGTAGTTCCACAGCAACCTCCACTCTATCCTTACCCTGACGATACACTAAAACATCATCGGCATATGACAATGTCCTGCCAGGTCCAGTGATCAGCTCACTGGTGATTCTCACTGTGTAGGCGTTGAACAGTACCGGAGATAATGGTGATCCTTGTGGTAGGCCAGGATATATTGTTGTTGGTTCCGAAGTCCAACTGCCACATCTAAAAACTACTTTCCGTTGGAAGAGGGCTGCAGCGATCCAACTAAGGAGGAATGGACTTACGTTTAGTTCAAGAAGCTGAAACATTAAAAAATCCAGTGGTACTCTGTTGTATGCGTCCTCAATCGCTGCAGCAACGGTTTCAGTGCCTGAGTGGAAACCTTCATAGACATCATGGGCAAAGACTGCTGCATTGGTCCAGGTTTCTCTTTTTGGACGGTACCCACCCAGGGTAGGTGGGAAAACACCTTGCCTCTCTAGTTGGCTTGATATTTTCCTGGCAATTACCTTCTCCAGCAGCTTGCTTATTGTATTCTGCATGGTTATAATTCGATATCCCTGAATTTTTTTGTGGTCTTTGTCAGGCTTCGGCAAGGGAATCAGATAGCTGTGTAACCATTCCTCCTTGATGCTAGCACTCCCTATACTGTTGTTGTACATGTCTGCTAGTTTCTCTAGCTCATTGTCGGTACACCTATTTATGTCGTTGTATCTTATGCCATCAGGACCTGGAGCACTGTTTTTTGATCGTCGAAGCACAGCCTTGATTTCTTTCACTGTCACTGTGTCTTCATCCGAAGTGTTCTGGGCCTTGCATCTGTCTGAGGTGACCTCCTTGGCCAGATTTCGGCCTCCCATGTCTGTCTGGTTGCTCTGCTCAAGGTAGCGTTCAAAGAGGGCTTTGCCCTTGTCCTCGTCAGTCCTCTGCCAGATGAGGTCAGCACCTTGAAAGTCAGAAATGCTCTTATTCTTGACTACACCACTCATGCTTTTATGTAGTCGCCAGAACAATTTCAGTGACTTGTCTGTGCTTACTCTTTGACACACCTCTGCCCATTTTTCGCTTTTAACCACCTTGACCAGTTTTTTTTTAAATAGCTTACTTTTGTGTGCATCTCTCTTTCTAAGTGCAAGCAGGGACTAGGATGACCAGCTCTGTTCTTCTTGGCATTTTGCCATCTCCTTACAGCACTACGCTTATCCACCCAAGCCTTCTCCACCTCGAAACTCCACCACGGTGGCTGCTCCCAGCTTTTTTTCCTGCCCTGAAACGTTCTGCGCTTGTCACGTCTTATTTTACTCACCACATCTTGCCCTGTACTGTCATACTGGAACGTCTTTACCTTTAGCTTGTGCTGCCTGGTTCTGCCTTTCTCCACCAATATGCTGCAAGGGAGGTGGTCGCTGCCATGGTGTCCTAGGACACCCCATCTACACACTGTAGTGAGTGAAGGTGAAACTAGCGCCAGATCAATAGCACTGTCCTCATCTCCTGGACGGCTTGCTGTCCTGGTGACACAGCCACTGTTGATACAAACCAGATCGATGGTTTCCAGTGCAGTCTCGAGCTCCTCCCCTTGTGTATTGGAGGAAGTGTTTCCCCATGATCTGCCTTTAGCGTTGAAGTCACCACAGAAAATAACATTTATCTCGTGGCCTAATATGCCACTTAAGCACTGCCACTTCTGGGCGTCCACACTCGCATTGCGGGCATAAACATTAACCAACACGAATGGTATACTGGAATGAACTCTCAACGCCTGTATTTGTATATCGTCACTGTCCCAACTGGACATGTCTAGCTCTGACGCCACCATGCTGTCGCGAACGACAATCACCGTTCCCAGATGTCGTCTGTTGTAGAAACATTTGAAGGCCGGCAATTCGGAGTAGCTGATCGCCCAGTCTCGTCTCCTGGAGTGCTACAATGTCGTTCCTGTAAACTAGGGTTTCTAAAATAGAGCCCCGTTGTTTTACACTGGCACAGTTCCAATATAGAATACGGATGTTCCTGAGTCCTAGACGGTGACACTTGAGTCTAAAACGTCTCAAACCACCGCGCTTACCTTGCTTCTTTCTCCCTGCGCGGCTACCACGCCGCTTCGTTATGTTGACTGCTGACCGCTCGGAGAACACACGTTGTTCCGCCATGTTGAGAAAAACGTAAACACAGACTGCTGAGAACCACACACGCTGCTGAAAATTCACTCAAAAATGGCTTCGCTCGATGCACGAACTCCGTAGCACCCGTGCAGATCTTGAGTAGAAACTCCTGGTTTTACATCCTGGCACACCAATTACACGCAAGAGATGAATAAATCCATCACCTACGCGAAAAAGTTAACGAACACAAAACAACACGACCGTCCGTCGCCATCTTGAAACCGGAAGTCTCTGTCAAATGTTACGTATATTCAACACAGTTGTATGGCGCGGAAGCTGGACATTGAACAAGCAACCAGAAAGTCGAATAGGTGCCATGGAGATGTGGATATACAGTCGAATATGTCGTATTTGTTAATGGGAACAGAAACGATCAAATACAGAGGTTCTAGAAAAACTGGGAATGAAAAGAGTGTTGATGAAAGAAATAAAAAAGAGGCAAGTGAAATATTTCTGCTACGTTAAAAGACATAACACTCTTATGCAAACTAACTGGAGGGCAAGGTTGAGGGCAAGCTAGCAAGAGTTGGACTACGATACACGTGGGAAGATAACATCAAGAGATGGACGAACATTAGTCTAGCAGAATTTACAGTCAAGGCGAGAGACAGACGGTGTTGGAGATCCATTGCAGCCAACCTTCATTGCGGGAACGGCACCTGATTGATTAACCGTTTCAGTCATTCTTCTTGTTTCTGGCCCATGCAATATTGACGACTTATCTCTAGAATTGAATATTCTAAATGTGGCGCTAAGGTTACTTTCTGTTGACTTCCACTAATATCTTAAGGCCTTAAAAGGCCTTGTGTATTCTTATTCTACAAGCTTCATGTGTTCCTCTATCTGTGTCCACATTACAAACCGAACAGTTGTATCCTTACTGTCAACAACCAATGTTTCAGGCATCATCGGATTACTTCTCCCGCACCACACAAGAAACTTGCAAGTCGTGTGAGAGGAAATGAATGATACATTATATTGCCGTTGGCTCTTTACAATTACAAAACAGTCGCTATCAAATCACACACAAAGCCACAGAATTGCCTATCACTAGTTTCCTAACCCTATTGCTAATCTCTATCTATTTGGCTACACAAAACTCCTATCAACACTAAACGATCTGCTCGCTACGAAGTCAGTCCCCAGTCTGACTTTCCTACTCGCGTGGCTACACAGCACGCGGAAGGACCTTGATGCGTCCTTCGGCTTTTTGCGTGCCGTTACATTCAGCACGCTTATATTAGCTGTCTCCTATTGAGTGGCAATCGTGGCTATCACGTAGGCGTGATTCTGTCGTGACCAGAGTGCTAACTATCTGGTCGACGTCTCCGTGTCTCATGAGAGAACTAGTTAATAGTCCCCCATTCTATCACCTACCCTGCCCTTATATCGGGGCACTGTATTACCTCTAATCTACTTGAGGTTGACCACTCTTCCCGGTGGTCTTCTATCTTGAGGCAGACCTCCGGCCTCTATGTTTCAGTCTTTGACACACACCCTCCCCTCCTGTGTTGCGTCATCAACTTTGACTCCTTGGTTGTGACGCAAGAGGTTTCTAAAAAATTAGTGTATCTAATTTTTGTCAAAGACTGCTGATAACCTGGCTTTGGGTAACTCAATAGACTTCTACTGACTATTGTCACAATGTAGTATCACTTTACTTGGCTACTGGCAATCGCCACAAACTTGTCTGGTTGGCGTGAGCCCTCTTCTCAATCGCAATATTATATTTATTAGAGGTATGTCTGAACCGGACCGTTGTCTTATAAGACCTGCCCTCAAATAGTAAATTAACTTACTACCCATACAAAGTTGACTTTCTTAGGGTCAACACATGAATTGATTCATGTCCCCCATATAATATTAAACAACCATTATACAAGCTGTGTGCGACAGGCTTTACCTATCTCGCTTCCGCGTGTAAAGTTATCTTTCACTGTTAAGATAGTTTTTCGTTGTCTATTATGTCCCCTGACCCGGAGTTATCTCCCTTTGATCTACAAAATATGTATGCAATTTATATGTTAGTTTTTTTGGTTGTTTGCGTGTTTGGATCTAACTAATAGTATAATCTAACTTCTAACATGTGTATCTATCTATCATGTGTATGTTAGTTAGTTTTCAAGTGCCATAATTCGGTTAAATGTGGCCACAAACAAGTGTATAACACTAATTCGTGACTACGTTTCCGTCTTATGAGACTTAAAATACTTTCTCTAAGATCTAAACTAAACTACACACAACACATTCAAGATAGCACATTTTCAACATCGAAAACAAACATTTGACGCAGACACAAAATAAAAAGTCGCGTTGAGCGGCAGAAACAATCCGCTGACTGATCTCACTCTCTCTTGTATAATTTACATTTGCTCTCCCTTTCACACTTCTGTCACACATCTTTTACCCTTACTTCTGTCACACATCTTTTACCATCACAATTATTTAAAAACCTTGGAGTGACACTACCAGTTTGGCTCAGTTTGACAAAGTTGAGCTTAATGACTGTGCGTAAATTGCTGCATGAGTCATGTATTTACAAACTATTTACATGTAAGAAAAAGGATTGATGGTTTGTACCCTGGTATTATTAACCACTATATTTTACTGAAATAATACTCTAAATACTGACATCCTAATACTAGTTCTATAAATATATATTTAATGTGTTACCTATTTTAATCTATTTTGCCACATTAATCCTAATATTTATCTAATTTAAGGGGCGTAATCTAATTATTTAAAATGAAATTGATGTGAGATGAGTTATGTACCTTTCTGAATGGGTAATGTGAAATGTAATAAATTATGTACCTTTCTAACATGGGTAATGTGAAATATAACAAAATTCTAACTAATGTTTTTAAATGAACAAAATATATGATTGATATTCTTACTCTAAATGGTGTAAATGATGTATGTTTACTTGTATAATCCTTTTATCCTATTACGGTGTAAACTAATCATTATACTAAATGATAACGTTTGTTAAATGGACTGGTTCATTAAGATGGAATGAACTCAAGTGAAATGAACCTAAGTGAAATGTAACAAACTAAATGGTTATATTACTATCTAAATTTAATCCTAGTTTATATTTAGCTGTTATTACGTTTAAATTACTATCCTAATCTACTTTTAAGCTAAGTAAGTGGGTGAATTAATGATCTATCTAAACTAACTGAAAACTATTATATTTCCTAAATTTTACATATATGTTAGAGTGATCTAATCTACTATAATTTATCACTATATTAAAATATTATAATACATATCACAATAAGTTTATATATACATGGTATTCAATTACCTCAGGTTAGTTGTGGCCTTAATGTTTAGAAATTACTTGCATAGGCATACTCTATATACACAATTGGCCTGGGTATATGAAATACATTACACAGTCATACTTGTGTCCTATGGGTATTGCATCTGTAGAGTTGCTTGTGTCGTAGACCAGTATTTTCGTGTCTGTATTTATGTACTGGTCTGACACTGATCTTCTATGCTTATACAGATGGTTCACCGGCACACATATGAAGCTTAGTATATAACGAGCTGTCTCAGTTCACACGGTGATATACTTGTTTTCGAAGCACAGTTCTTATGTTGAAGTCTACGGACACCTGGTAGTTCACTGTTCTTAGTACATGGTTCAGAACATAATGTCTATGTATTCGTAAAATATCTCACATAGAATATTCTAATGTACTAATTTAACATCTATTACTCTACACTCTTATGTGGAATCTCCGGTATTTCTACCTCAGATGGTCGACTAAGGGTATCAGCCAGAATGTTGTCCTTACCCTTAATATGCTCTATACTAAAAGTATAGTTTTGTAGTATTAGCGACCACCTGTATATACGGTCATTCCGATGCACACCACTTTGTATGACCGTTATTGGGGAGTTGTCAGTCTGGACAACGAAGTGAACACCCGCTAGAAATCGATGGAGCTTTCTCACCGCATAGATGACGCTTAGGGCTTCCAACTCTGATATGGAATATCTGGACTCAGCAGGTGTGATCTTACGGCTCACGTAGCAAATCGGATGGAAGATGCCATCATAAAATTGGCCTAGTACTGCAGCGATGGAGATTCTGCTGGCATCTGTCCTAAGATAATAAACGAGCCTAGGATTAGGCAAGCGAAGGATTGGTACATTACTAAACAGGATTTTCAATTTTGACAATGCAGAAATTAATAATGCATCTTTGACATCTAATTTTACAGATGCTTTTAAAACATTGGAAAATACACTTGTAATTTCCGCTAAGTTTGGTATGAATTTGCTATAGTAATTTACTCATCCCAAAAGGCTTCTGACCTGCTTCTTTGTGGTAGGCATGGTCAGGTTCATAATTTTGGTAATACTTCTATTGTCAGTCTTAAGTTGACCTTGTGAAATAACATGACCCAAAAAATCAATTTCTTTTAGGCCCAATTCGACTTTGATCGGTTTGACAGTGAGACCGAAGAGTCGGAACCTATCGAAGACATGTCTTAGTTTCAGTAAGTGTGTTGTCCAGTCATCTGTATGGACACATATATCATCTATATACGTCACTGTATTCGTCACTCCATGCAGTAGATCTCTAGTTAAGCGTACGAAAGTGGCAGGAGCGTTTCGAAGTCCGAAAGGAAGAAAACGCCACTCGTAAAGTCCTAAAGGTGTTGAAAAAGCAGTAAGATGAATGGATTAAGTCTGCATAGGGACCTGCCAATATCCCTTAGTAAGATCTAATTTAGAAAAGATTTTGGAGGTGGACATGTCAAGAATAAGATCTTCGCAGGAAGGAATTGGTTCTGCGTCGATCTTAGTGACGTTGTTGAGTTTTCTATAGTCCACACACAGACGAATTGTGGAGTCTTTTTTCTTAACTATGACGATTGGAAAGGAGTACTCAGATGTTAATTTCTGGATGATCCCACTAGCTTCTAAATTAAGAATTTCCTTATTTAGACTTTCTCTATAGCTGAGTGGGATAGAGTACGGCCTGCATTTGATAGGTTTAGAGTCCGAAAGAAGAATGGAGAGCTCGATTCTGTCCGCCCTACCTGGAATGTCAGAAAATATGTCTTTGTACTCCGTCACTAATATTACTAGTTGTCGTCGTTGACTGTCTGTTAGTCCCTGTTCTATCCGTATGCTATCTAACGTCGCAGTCTTGTCTACAATAGGAACAGGTAGTTCCATTCCGTCGTCGTCTACCTGATTCAGTACGGTGGTGGTGCTAAGTGCGTATTCTGTATTATCGCTAAGTGTATGCATCTCGTCGGATTTGCCAGTCTCGCTAACTAGTGTAGTTGCGTTGTGTATGTCTGTCGTCTGATCACTAGGTGTGGGTGCACTTTGTTCGTCTGTCTCTACTTCTGTCTCTTGTCGTGAAAAGTAAGGTTTCAACATGTTGACATGAAATATCTCTAAGTGTCCGTTTATCGATATTTCATAGTCGACATCTGAAAGTTTTTGTATCACCTTGAAAGGCCCTTGCCATGAAGTCACCATTTTATTATGCTTGTCTGGTAGTAGCACCATTACGTCTTGATCAGTTTCAAGTATTATGGGTCTAGCACTTTTCTTAGGACTGTGATGTTTGAGGATATCTGAACTGTTCATTGGAGTGAATCCATTCTTCTCCTCCCAGATAGATATTTCTTCATCTGTACAGTGCCTTAGCTGGGGTAGACACCCAAGAATTAAATCGGTACAAGGGTTGTCTAGTATTGCACAAGTAAAGGTACCAGAAAGGAGCGGGGTATTTATACGGGCTCTTGCCAGAGGATAGGTTTCTATATTACCAGAAAAAGTACGGCATTTTACAGAGTCACCAGTATAATCCTTTGGATTAATAAGTTCCTTTTTCACACCAATAATAGAGCTCCCACTGTCAAGGAAACATCGGCATGGCTTCTCATTGACCAAAGCAGATTGAAACATTAGATTGCCTCTGGAGGCTATAGCTGCGCTTGCATTCTCCATGGAGGATGTTACAATATGCTCACATGTAAGTTTGCCGTCTGCATGAAATTGGTAACATTGGTCACAATTGTCAAAGCTTAATACATCGTTCACACAACACACATCCTCAGATTGCTTAAAAGGTAATACATTTTCAACTTCACACTCAGTCTCACTACCACTATCAGAAGATGTATCAATCAAAATAGTATTGTTGGCTTTCATACGTTGGCGGCCCAGGCACTTATTTGAATAATGGCCGTAGCTGGAACAAAAGAAGCATTTGATTGCACGCCTGTATGCAGATCTTTTGTTTTGTTGCTTCTTAATAACATTTTCAAGATGTGCCGGATAGTTTGGCGATTTGTCACACATAGAATAAGTGTCATGCAACAGTTGACAGTAAATACATTTTGACACTTTCCTATCTTTCTTGTCGACTTTCTGAAAGGGTTTTCTATTACTCTGATAGTTTTTAGGTTGGTCTTTCACAAAAGAAACTACTTCAGAGTCGTTTGAAGTCTTAAAAATATCTCTATTTGAAGAAAAATATGCAGAGCCTTTCTTTTCAAACTGTTCTATGTTCTCAATGTCTGACTGCTGCAGGAATTTAGCAAAATGAGATGGTATAGTGGATATGACTTTATCCATGGCTATTAAATTTTTAAGTCTGTCAAAGTCTTTTCCCATGTTAGCTGCTTTAAGCCACCTATTTAGTACACTTTGAACATTTGAGACGTAATCAATGAAAGTCTCACTAGGTTTAGGTTTTAAATTTGAGAACTGAACCTGATACCCAGGGGCATCAAGTAAAAAGTGTTGCATTATCCTATCATGGATGTACTGATAGTTAGATCTAAGATCAGTTGGTATTGATTCTATCACTTTAAGGGGCTCACCACTCAGGTTCTTCATATAAATCATAGCCCACATCTCTATTGGAACTTGGTGGTATTTAAACTGATACTCGACATTTTCTGTCCAGGCTGATATGGAATCTTCTTTACAATATGGTTTGATAATATTTTTGTATTTGTTGAACTTATTTTCTTCTTGTTGACTTTTTAGTTTAGTAGCAGAGATCTCTGCGTGTGAGTCTACATCCATACATTTCATCTTTAACTGTGTCTCTGATTCTACTTGTATTTGTTTTTCCTTAACTCTTGCCATTTCATCTATCTCTTTGCTTTAGTCTTCTCTGATCTAATTCCTTTTGCTTTAATTTAATTCCTCGTTAATTCTATCTGTTCTAACTGTTTTAGCTTAATCTCCAATTCTTTTTGTTTTGTTATCTCAGCTAGTTCTGCAATCTCCTTATGGTGTTGTCTTTCTCGAGCGCGTTCATCTCTCTCCGCATCTTTTGCTTCTTTAAATTTTTGATCAGCATATTGTTCTAGCTCCTTTCCTGTGTATTGTAACTCTTTACCTGTTTTATGAAATCAGCTAAAGTAGCCATGTTGTTGTGTAATTGGCTAGCGTTGACCCGCACTGAGCTCTTTAATCACTTATTTATCTTAGATACGGCTTATTTATCTTAGATATGTTATGTTTCTTAATCTCTGAGCACTACAAATTGTACTCTTAGTTTATAACCTGGAAAATTTTATCCTGAAAAACAGAGCACAAAAATATGCTAATGCATCACACGCTGAAAAAGAGATGCACTATTAATCACATTGCATGCCAAATATATTGAGTATACTCAACTTAGTGTTCCCGAGGATCAGGAACAACCCTTTGGCAACACAGGTGATCTTGTTTGGCACTTCGGCATACACACGAGTTTTCTAATCAGCTGTTGTTCACCCTGGTTCACAGAGCAGCAACAATTAACAAATAGTAAACGACCTATTATATTCGACAATTTGGTACAATCACAATGACATGCCCACGAACAAACAGAATATAGTTTTTTTAATATTAAATGTCAATGTCCTGTCTTCGTTCTAACATTTTATGCCTTTCGTTACTAACCTAGTTTAATCTATGGAAGTGTTGTGCAGACCAAGTCTAATTTGCATGGCCAAAAGTAGTGCCATCGTGACGGTAAACAAATAGAAAAAGTACGAAAAAAATTCAATAACTGCTTTCAAATAAATAAAAATATAATAATAATGTTGAAATAAATAAATATATTCATTTACTAACTTAAATAAACAAATAATAGTTAATATAAAGCACAGATTCAGGCGGGCAGCAGCTTGACGATTTGTAAACAATCAGATGCTGAATGCGAATGGCGTAGAACAACTGCTTGTCAATCGTAATACGTCAGAGGCGCAGCGCTATTTTTAGCTTGCAAAAATCGATAATGTTGCTGGCCTGTGTATCGCTCCGCCATGAATCTTATTTGATAGTTATTCATAAACAAATCAATAATTACATAAATAAATGAAAGAAAATAATAATATGAATACTTACAACTTTGAAGAACACATGATTAAGTACATAATATTTTAATAAACACAAATAAGCATTATTTTGTCACGATAGGCACAGTTTAGCTCGCAACTCGTTCTAGTCTGCACACGTCATCAGTCACTGACACAAATTAAACCTGTAATTCACTATTCGTAACCTTAGTCTAGAGCCGTGGGTAAGTGTAATAGCTTGAACATTTGTCCAAGCCACACTTCTGACACCACATTAATCCTCGCCTGTCAACAACCAATGTTTCAGGCATCATCGGATTACTTCTCCCACACCACACAAGAAACTTGCAAGTCGTGTGAGAGGAAATGAATGATACATTTTATTGCCGTTGGCTCTTTACAATTACAAAACAGTCGCTATCAAATCACACACAAAGCCACAGAATTGCCTATCACTAGTTTCCTAACCCTATTGCTAATCTCTATCTATTTGGCTACACAAAACTCCTATCAACACTAAACGATCTGCTCGCTACGAAGTCAGTCCCCAGTCTGACTTTCCTACTCGCGTGGCTACACAGCACGCGGAAGGACCTTGATGCGTCCTTCGGCTTTTTGCGTGCCGTTACATTCAGCACGCTTATATTAGCTGTCTCCTATTGAGTGGCAATCGTGGCTATCACGTAGGCGTGATTCTGTCGTGACCAGAGTGCTAACTATCTGGTCGACGTCTCCGTGTCTCATGAGAGAACTAGTTAATAGTCCCCCATTCTATCACCTACCCTGCCCTTATATCGGGGCACTGTATTACCTCTAATCTACTTGAGGTTGACCACTCTTCCCGGTGGTCTTCTATCTTGAGGCAGACCTCCGGCCTCTATGTTTCAGTCTTTGACACTTACGTTTCTTGAAGTCAGGATTCACACAATAAAATCGGATTATCACTGATTTGCTATTTGCCTCATGATATTTGTCTTTCCTGTATGCAATGTTTAAATATAATTATTGTGGTCTCGCATCTGTTGTGTTTAGTTTAATTTGCACGATGATTCCGTGTGTGGGACAGGGGGGGGGGGGGGGGGGGAAGAGATGTCACAAGCCAAGTTGTTAGAGAAGGAGGTCAACTGAATTCCACGTCTGGTGGTACTTACTGTTGTTTTCATGATCCTGTCTACAGTAAATGAGAATCATGAATTCCACGTCTGGTGGTACTTACTATTGTTTTAATGATCCTGTCTTCAGTAAACGAGAATCATGAATTCCACGTCTGGTGGTACTAACTGTTGTTTTCATGATCCTGTCTAGAGTAAATGAGAATGATGAATTCCATGTCTGGTGGTACTTACTGTTGTCTTCATGATCCTGTTTTCAGTAAATGAGAATCATGAATTCCACGTCTGGTGGTACTAACTGTTGTGTTCATGATCCTGTAGGGGCGCAGAGGTGATTCCAAGGCACCAGGGCCGGGTTATATACTGGCCAAGACCTATTGACGCGTCCTCGTCGAGCGTCCTGGGCAACAGGTCCCTTCGGGGTCCTGGCTAAAGTCAGTAGGATCGCCGATTCCTCCGAAGTCGGAGAGTGTCTGCCTGTACGGCGAGGAACCACCAGTCTGCACACCAATAAGCCAGAGAGGGGACAACGGATACTCACGCAAACCTCAGGTCCTGTATGACATCACATTGATGTTGGACAACAGGATGCCTTCATCCGACATACAGGACTTCACGCTGGAGTTCACAGCCAGCGAACACAAGCAAGCAAGCAAGCATGATCCTGTCTTCAGTAAATAAGAATCATGAATTCCACGTCTTGTGGTACTTACTGTTGTTTTCATGATCCTGTCTAAAGTAAATGATAATTATGAATTCCACGTCTGGTGGTACTTACTGTTGTTTTCATGATCCTGTCTTCAGTAAATGAGAATCATGAATTCCACGTCTGGTGGTACTTACTGTTGTTTTCATGATCCTGTCTTCAGTAAATGAGAATCGTGAATTCCACGTCTGGTGGTACTTACTGTTGTTTTCATGATCCTGTCTAAAGTAAATGATAATTATGAATTCCATGTCTGGTGGTACTTACTGTTGTTTTCGTGATCCTGTCTTCAGTAAATGAAAATCATGAATTCCACGTCTGGTGGTACTTACTTTTGTCTTCATGATCCTGTCTACAGTCATTGATGTCTGGTGGTACTTACTGTTGTCTTCATGATCCTGTCTACAGTACACACATCGTGATTGTAACTGACTCAGAAAGCATGCTGACGAGGGTGAGGACGGGCAGGTTTCGTGCGGAGTGGCTTGCTTCGCTTCGGAGGTCACGGGTGACAAGCATCGCCTGGATCTTTTCTCCGGGGCATGCCGGCTTGCTGGGAAATGAACAGGCGGACAAATTGGCTGGCTCTGCAGAACTTGTTGGAGTATTGATACATGACAAGGCAGACGTGGTTGCGGCCTTGTGGGAGCACGTGCACACCTCGGAGGAGACGGACATATAATCAGATTACTACTGGTACTATTAGTGTTGGAACTCATCGTTGGCTGCTGAGGATGGGGACAGAGCGCTTATGGGAATGCCCCGAATGCTGTGATGTCGATTCCTAAATTAATCAATCAATCAATCCTGTCTACAGTAAATGAGAATCATGAATTCCACGTCTGGTGATACTTACTCTTGCCTTCATGATCTTGTCTACAGTCAATGAGGATAATAAAGGTGACACGAGACATTCTTATTTGAATGCTGTCCATACTCCATACTGTGAATAAAGTGCATACTCCATACTGTGAATAAAGTCCATAATCCATACTGTGAATAAAATCCATACTCCATACTGTGAATAAAGTCCATACTGTGAATAAAGTCCATACTCCATACTGTGAATAAAGTCCATACTCCATACTGTGAATAAAGTCCATACTCCATACTGTGAATAAAGTCCATACTCCATACTGTGAATAAAGTCCATACTCCATACTGTGAATAAAGTCCATACTCCATACTGTGAATAAAGTCCATACTCCATACTGTGAATAAAGCCCATACTCCATACTGTGAATAAAGTCCATACTCCATACTGTGAATAAAGTCCATACTGTGAATAAAGTCCATACTCCATACTGTAAATAAACACACTTGTAGTGTGTGGCTCCCATAGAGGTAGAAGGAAGAAATAGCATCAGGATGACTCAAAGGGTTCCCCAATTGATGTTCCATAGTTGTGGGTGCATGTGAATGAAAGACCCGGCTAATGATGAGTTATAAGGGATTGTCCTGCCCAGGGCTCAACAGATACTGGAGATATAAGCCTGGCTTATGTTAAGTTATGTTTATTACAATCCGAGGAGACTGGTCGTTCTTTCAGGAAACCTACGACTAGTCTAGACTGCTGCGTCAGGTAACAGCCGAGGAGATTATGCCGTTGGCTCAGTAAACAGCCGAAGAGATTGCAACAATGATTCAGTAAACAACTGAGGTGATTGGCCTGATGACTCAGTAAACAGCCAAGAAAACTGTACCAATGACTCAGCAAACAGCCAAGGAGACTGCAGCGATGACTCAGTAAACAGCCATGGAGACTGTACCGATCATTCAGTAAACAGTCAAGAAGACTGTACCGATGACTCAGTTAACAGCTGAGATGTTTGCGCCGATGACTCAGTTAACAGCTGAGGTAGTGTTTGCGCCGATGACTCAGGAAACAGCCTAGTAGACTAGATCAATGACTGAAGAAACAGTTTAGAAAACCAGGTCTCTGACACAACCAAGCCACCAACGAATCGACCAATCAAAGAACCAACACACGCACTCACTCATCAAGCAAGAAATCGCACAGTAAATAAACCAAACAACCAACCAACAAAGAAACGAGTCAACAAACCACCAACGAACGAATCAACAAACCACCAACGAACGAGTAAACGACCACACACGAAAGAGTCAACGAACCAGTCAATGAACCACCAACGAACAAGTCAATGAACCACCAACGAACCAGTCAATGAACCACCAACGAACGAGTCAACGAACCACCAACGAACCAATCAATGAACCACCAACGAACGAGTCAACGAACCAGTCAATAAACCACCAACGAACCAGTCAATGAACCAGTCAATAAACCACCAACGAACGAGTCAACGAAATAACCAACCAGTTAACCTATAATCCAAGCAATCGACAAACAAAGCAACCAACCTACTACCGGAGTACTTTTTGGTAACAGCAGACATATATTTTGACATCATCACAACGAACACTTCCTGAGTGATGATTTGACACAGCTGGCAAGAGTTCTACACTTTCTGAAGAAGATAAGAGAGATAAGCAGAGAGAGAGAGAGAGAGAGAGAGAGAGAGAGAGAGAGAGAGAGAGAGAGAGAGAGAGAGAGAGAGAGAGAGAGAGAGAGAGAGAGAGGACAGACAGACAGACAGAGTGACAGAGACAGAAAGATAGAGAGACACAGACAGAGAGAGACAAAGAGAGAAGCAGAGTAAAAGAAACATAGATTCACACGACCACACTATGACACAGAGAGGCAGGAACAATACAGAGATAGACACACATATGTAGACACAGAGAGGTGGGAACAATATAGGGATAGACACACAGATGTATGCACAGGAAGGCGGGAACAATATAGAGATAGACACACAGATTTAGACACAGTGAGGAGGGAACAAGATAGAGATAGACACACAGATTTAGACACAAGGAGGAGGGAACAAAATAGAGATAGACACACAGATATAGACACAGGGAGGAGGGAACAATATAGAGATAGACACACATATGTAGACCACAGGGAGGAGGGAACAATATAGAGATAGAGACACACATATGTAGACACAGGGAGGAGGGAACAATGTAGAGATAGACACACAGATTTAGACACAGGGGAGGAGGGAACAAGATAGAGATAGACACACAGATATAGACACAGGGAGGAGGGAACAATATAGAGATAGACACACAGATGTATGCACAGGGGGGAGGACACAATATAGGGATAGACACACAGATGTATGCACAGGGAGGAGGGAACAATATAGAGATAGACACACAGATGTATGCACAGGGAGGCGGGAACAATATAGAGATAGACACACAGGTATAGACACAGGGAGGCGGGAACAATATGCAGATAGACACACAGATGTATGCACAGGGAGGCGGGAACAATATAGAGATAGACACACAGATATAGACACAGGGAGGCGGGAACAATATAGAGATAGACACACAGATGTAGACACAGGGAGGAGGGAACAATATAGAGATAGACACACAGATGGAAACGCAGGGAGGAGGAAACAACATAGAGACAGACACACAGATGTAGACACCGATAGGGGGGAACAACATAGAGATAGACACACACTCATATACGTTGAGAGGGGAAACAACATACAGATAGACACACATATTTAGACAGAGAGGATGGAACAACATAGAGATAGACACAGTTGAGTGAACAATATGTAGATAAACACAGACAGACATGGACAAAATACAGATAAATAGACACACGGGCTTAGACACAGAGAGGTGGGAACACCATACATAAAGACACACATATATAGTCACACATATATAGACACAGAAACGTAAACATAGAGAGACCTGAACAACATACAGATAGACACACATATGTAGACACAGGCAAGAGGGGAACAACATAGCGACAGACACACAGATGCAGACACAGACAAATACTGAAATACACATAAAAACACGAAGAAAACAAAGCGGCATTAAGTTTGACTGTTATACACGGCTTAAAATAGCAAGAATATAAGCGACGACAGAAAGTTGAAACAGGGGACTAAGTCAAACAACCAAACTGCCAATACACACTTCACAGATCTACAAATGTCACACAAAAACAGACTTAATAAAATGACAAACTTCACAGAATTACAAACTTCACACAACTAACTCATTTCACAGAACTAACAAATTACAAACAGAATTACAAACTTCACACAACTAACACATTTCACAGAACTAATAAATTACAAACAGAATTACAAACTTCACACAACTAACACATTTCACAGAACTAACAAATTACAAACAGAATTACAAACTTCACACAACTAACACATTTCACAGAACTAACAAACTTAACAGGACTAACAAACTTAACAGAATAACGAAATTTCATTTAACTATGAAACTCCACAAAACTAAGAAAACTTCACAGAACTAACACATGAGTCTGTAACTCCAATATAGAACTGTCCCCAACCATGGTGGAGTTTTACTGCGTTGTTAACGGTAGGTCCAGCGACAAGGCTCAGGTGAGCAGCGATGACTCCAATCACACGTTTATGACTGTGAAAATAGTGCCCATATTTGCACCTGCAATATCACAGGTAGGTGCATCCAGCTAAATAAAGTACCTACTTAGTTTAAACTCATAAGCCACACCTAATAGGCTGATAGTTTGTGGCTGGGGGTATTTCACTACCTACAGGTACATACTGTAGAGTCATAAATCATGTGCAGCTCATTCATGGATTATATTATGGTTGAAATACCTACAACTCATAGACATTGATCGAATGTGAAGCATTTGTTATCCTCACTGTGATCGCAAACGGTATATTTGTGCGATACTTCATTGTTTTTTTTTTTTTTTAAAATATCTTATTTTCAGGACATTGCAGTCAACACGAGCATTTTTCAGCTGCTGTTGATGTCTTGGCAAGTTTTACGTTCAGTAGTTTGCCATTGCTTTCTGAACGACGGGCTCACATACTTTTCCGTTAGAAACCAACGAGACGCTATCCGCTGCCGAATCTCGCACAGCTGTGTTTCGTACGTGGGTATACGGGATTACGTACATCGTCCTTAATTCCTTCGCCAGGGAGCGCGACACTTCATTGCTAGTTAAATATAATATACCAAATGTTTTCTCGTTGTTATCTGCATAGCCGCAATTTAGTAGGTCTGCATAGTTAACTAAAGTAATAATTGCATACTTGCATGTTCCATAATCACACTAAAAACCCATGCGTGCATTCATATAAATCGAATTGGATGTTGCATAATCACATACAAACCTATGAGTGTATTCATACATCGACTTGGATGTTTCATAATCACATACAAACCCATGCGTGTATTCATACATCGACTTGGATGTTTCATAATCACTTACAAACACACGCATGTATTCATATATCGTTGTGGATGTTTCATAATCACATACAAATCCGTTGTTCTTGGATCCCAGTTCTGTACATGGAACAAACTGACAATGGAGTCGTGGCACGGTCTATGGTACAAGTACTGACAGAAGGAGCTGACGGTATTGTCTACCAACATCCCTACAACATCAGCGGAAACAACATCATCAAGTCTGTACATCATTATTTCGTCTGCTGACTTTGTAGTTTCAGATATCATCATTATCAAGCACTCCATCCATAGAGGATGGTTGTGAAGCTTCCTAGTCATTCCACTGTAGATATATCATTCTTTTATAGAAATATAATTCCATTATAAAGATATAATTACATTGTGCATATATAATTCACTGTACATAAATAATTCCACAGATATCAATCCATTGTACATATATAATTCAATTCTAAAGATACAATTCCACTGCACAGATATCATTTCACTTCATTATGTGAGTGGATCGTGGTCTGTCCATGGCTACTATATTCCATTGTACATATAACATGTTATCATACATACATAATTACATTGTACATATATCATTACATTGTACATATACCATTCCATTGTACAGATATCATTCAATTCTATAGATATAATTCTATTGTATAGATATAATTCACCTGTACATACAAACATCATTAGATTGTATAGATATTCCATTGTACAGATATCATTTCATTGAATATATATTTCATTTTACAAATATTCCAAGGTACACGAATCATTCCGTTTATAGGTATTCCAGTTTACAGATATCATTCCATGGTATAGATATTCCATTGTACATATATTATTCCATTCTTCAGATATTATTCCATTCCATAATTATTATTCCATTGTACAGATACCTCTCCATTATACAGATATAATTTCAATTTACGTATATTATTACATTTTATAGATATTATTCCATTGTACAAATATCATTCCACTGTACAAATATCATTCCATTGTACATATATCATTTCACTCGATAGATATAATTCCATTGCACATATATCTGTCACAGCGCCAAAACCAAGGCACTTAGTTTGGTCTGTGAAAACCGTACGGTCCTGGCCACGCCGTAAACGCCACTTTATCACAAGACCGGAGGCCATTTTTCCTGGTAGCAGCCAGCCACGTCGGTTTGTGCTGGTGAGAGATGCGGGCAGCATGGCCTTCAGTTCAGTGCTGTTCTGTTGTTGTCAGGTGGGAACAATTCCCTGAGTTGATCTGTGTCAACTAATGTTGTGACAAAACTGAGCGGCTGACTAGTTAGTGTCAGCAGGCCTGGGTTCTTGGTGGGATAGTAAATTGTGTCACAACTCTTGTTTATGTCGCGTCTTGGGGTTTATGTTGTGTAACCTATGTTTTTGTAGTGCCTTATTGTCTGTGCAGTGTTGCTTGTGTCAAAGTTCTTTATAGTGTCAGTATAACCAGCCATTGTTTGGAACACCTGTGTTGTGGTACTTGGTGTACCCTGTTGTCTTAAGCGCTGCTGATTGGTTAGGGGTTACCCACTGTGGTGATTTGGTATATACAGTTGTCTATTGTATCTGTTATTGACATGCAATGTGCTGTTAGAAGAAATAAAGAGCTTGTTTATTTGTCCTTGATTTGTTTGTTTAGTCTCTTTTAGTTTTTACTTTTTACAGTCACTATTTCTACCACAATCTAACACCTTAATCCAATGTCTGGGTCTCAAATATGACAGTCAGTCCAGAGTTGAGGCCCCTGCCTGAGATCTCGTATATCTTCTTATCTAATCACTATCATCTTTTTTTGTTGGTTGAGGCGGTGTGAGGTTCTCTCTCTTTTCACTATTTTTCTTCTTTGGCCGTAACGAAGTCAGAACTACTCTTTACCTCTTAGCACCGTAGTGAAGGAAGCATCAGTCTTTATGATTTTCTCCCTTTGTCTTTTACCATCAACTACATATCATTGCATTGTACAAATATCATTCCATTGTACAGATATAATTCCGTTGCTAAGATATTATTACATTATACATATATCATTCTATTGTCCATATATCATTCCAATGTACTCATATCATTCCATTGTCCGTATATCATTCCAATGTACTCATATCATTCCATTGTACATATATAATTCCATTGTTCAGAAATCATTCCATTGTATAGATATGCCTTTTTATGGACATCATTCCATTGTACAGACATAATTCCACAGTTCAGATATCATTCCACTGTACCGATATCATTCCACTGAATCGATATCGTTCCATTTTACATATATCATTCCATTGTACAAACATCTTTCCAGTGTACAAACATAATTCCATTCATAAAAGCAGAAAAAAGAAGTAGAGATTGCAGGATACACCAGACAATTGTTTGTTTATTAGGTTCAGATGTTTTCTTTGTTATATTTACAGACCTTGTCCATTAGTCAGCTTTTTATGTCAACTAACTAACTAATTAACTAACTAACCAACAACTAACTAACTAACCAACCAACCAACAGCTAACTAACTAACTAACCAACAACTAACTACCTAACTAACCAACAACTAACTAACTAACCAACAACTAACTAACCAACCAACAGCTAACTAACTAACTAACTAACCAACAACTAACTAACTAACCAACCAACCAACAGCTAACTAACTAACTAACCAACCAACAACTAACTAATTAACTAACTAACCAACCAACAACTACCTAACTAACTAACCAACCAACAATTAACTAACTAACCAACCAACAACTAACTAACTAACTAACCAACAACTAACTAACTACCTAACTAACCAACCAACAACTAACTAACTAACCAACCAACAACTAACTAACTAACTAGCCAACCAACAACTAACTAACCAACCAACAACTAACTAACTAACTAACCAACCAACAACTAACTAACCAACCAACAAACCAACAACTAACCAACCAACAACTAACTAACCAACCAACAACTAATTAACTAACTAACCAACCAACAACTAACTAACCAACCAACAACTAACTAACTAACCAACCAACACCTAACTAACTAACTAACCAACCAACAACTAACTAACTAACCAACCAACAACTAACTAACTAACTAACCAACCAACAACTAACTAACTAACCAACAACTAACTAACCAACCAACAACTAACTAACTAACCAACCAACAACTAACTAACCAACCAACAACTAACTAACCAACCAACAACTAACTAACAACTAACTAACTAACCAACCAACAACTAACTAACTAACTAACCAACCAACAACTAACTAACTAACAAACTAACCAACCAACAACTAACTAACTAACTAACCAACCAACAACTAACTAACTAACTAACCAACCAACCAACCAACAACTAACTAACTACCTAACTAACTAACCAACCAACAACTAACTAACCAACCAACAACTAACTAACTACCAATCAAAGAACCAACACACGCACTCACTCATCAAGCAAGAAATCGCACAGTGAATAAACCAAACAACCAACCAACAAACCACCAAAGAAACGAGTCAACAAACCACCAACGAACGAATCAACAAACCACCAACGAACGAGTAAACGACCACACACGAAAGAGTCAACGAACCAGTCAATGAACCACCAACGAACGAGTCAACGAACCACCAACGAACCAATCAATGAACCACCAACGAACGAGTCAACGAACCAGTCAATAAACCACCAACGAACCAGTCAATGAACCAGTCAATAAACCACCAACGAACGAGTCAACGAAATAACCAACCAGTTAACCTATAATCCAAGCAATCGACAAACAAAGCAACCAACCTACTACCGGAGTACTTTTTGGTAACAGCAGACATATATTTTGACATCATCACAACGAACACTTCCTGAGTGATGATTTGACACAGCTGGCAAGAGTTCTACACTTTCTGAAGAACATAAGAGAGATAAGCAGAGAGAGAGAGAGAGAGAGAGAGAGAGAGAGAGAGAGAGAGAGAGAGAGAGAGAGAGAGAGAGAGGACAGACAGACAGACAGACAGAGTGACAGAGACAGAAAGATAGAGAGACACAGACAGAGAGAGACAAAGAGAGAAGCAGAGTAAAAGAAACATAGATTCACACGACCACACTATGACACAGAGAGGCAGGAACAATACAGAGATAGACACACATATGTAGACACAGAGAGGTGGGAACAATATAGGGATAGACACACAGATGTATGCACAGGAAGGCGGGAACAATATAGAGATAGACACACAGATATAGACACAGGGAGGAGGGAACAAGATAGAGATAGACACACAGATATAGACACAGGGAGGAGGGAACAATATAGAGATAGACACACATATGTAGACACAGGGAGGAGGGAACAATATAGAGATAGACACACATATGTAGACACAGGGAGGAGGGAACAATATAGAGATAGACACACAGATTTAGACACAGGGAGGAGGGAACAAGATAGAGATAGACACACAGATATAGACACAGGGAGGAGGGAACAATATAGAGATAGACACACAGATGTATGCACAGGGGGGAGGACACAATATAGGGATAGACACACAGATGTATGCACAGGGAGGCGGGAACAATATAGAGATAGACACACAGATGTATGCACAGGGAGGCGGGAACAATATAGAGATAGACACACAGATATAGACACAGGGAGGCGGGAACAATATAGAGATAGACACACAGATGTAGACACAGGGAGGAGGGAACAATATAGAGATAGACACACAGATGGAAACGCAGGGAGGAGGAAACAACATAGAGACAGACACACAGATGTAGACACCGATAGGGGGGAACAACATAGAGATAGACACACACTCATATACGTTGAGAGGGGAAACAACATACAGATAGACACACATATTTAGACAGAGAGGATGGAACAACATAGAGATAGACACAGTTGAGTGAACAATATGTAGATAAACACAGACAGACATGGACAAAATACAGATAAATAGACACACGGGCTTAGACACAGAGAGGTGGGAACACCATACATAAAGACACACATATATAGTCACACATATATAGACACAGAAACGTAAACATAGAGAGACCTGAACAACATACAGATAGACACACATATGTAGACACAGGCAAGAGGGAACAACATAGCGACAGACACACAGATGCAGACACAGACAAATACTGAAATACACATAAAAACACGAAGAAACAAAGCGGCATTAAGTTTGACTGTTATACACGGCTTAAAATAGCAAGAATATAAGCGACGACAGAAAGTTGAAACAGGGGACTAAGTCAAACAACCAAACTGCCAATACACACTTCACAGATCTACAAATGTCACACAAAAACAGACTTAATAAAATGACAAACTTCACAGAATTACAAACTTCACACAACTAACTCATTTCACAGAACTAACAAATTACAAACAGAATTACAAACTTCACACAACTAACACATTTCACAGAACTAATAAATTACAAACAGAATTACAAACTTCACACAACTAACACATTTCACAGAACTAACAAACTTAACAGGACTAACAAACTTAACAGAATAACGAAATTTCATTTAACTATGAAACTCCACAAAACTAAGAAAACTTCACAGAACTAACACATGAGTCTGTAACTTCAATCTAGAACTGTCCCCAACCATGGTGGAGTTTTACTGCGTTGTTAACGGTAGGTCCAGCGACAAGGCTCAGGTGAGCAGCGATGACTCCAATCACACGTTTATGACTGTGAAATTAGTGCCCATATTTGCACCTGCAATATCACAGGTAGGTGCATCCAGTTAAATAAAGTACCTACTTAGTTTAAACTGATAAGCCACACCTAATAGGCTGATAGTTTGTGGCTGGGGGTATTTCACTACCTACAGGTACATACTGTAGAGTCATAAATCATGTGCAGCTGATTCATGGATTATATTATGGTTGAAATACCTACAACTCATAGACATTGATCGAATGTGAAGCATTTGTTATCCTCACTGTAATCGCAAACGGTATATTTGTGCGATACTTCATTGTTTTTTTTTGTTTTTTTAATATCTTATTTTCAGGACATTGCAGTCAACACGAGCATTTTTCAGCTGCTGTTGATGTCTTGGCAAGTTTTACGTTCAGTAGTTTGCCATTGCTTTCTGAACGACGGGCTCACATACTTTTCCGTTAGAAACCAACGAGACGCTATCCGCTGCCGAATCTTGCACAACTGTGTTTCGTACGTGGGTATACGGGATTACGTACATCGTCCTTAATTCCTTCGCCAGGGAGCGCGACACTTCATTGCTAGTTAAATATAATATACCAAATGTTTTCTCGTTGTTATCTGCATAGCCGCAATTTAGTAGGTCTGCATAGTTAACTAAAGTAATAATTGCATACTTGCATGTTCCATAATCACACTAAAAACCCATGCGTGCATTCATATAAATCGAATTGGATGTTGCATAATCACATACAAACCTATGAGTGTATTCATACATCGACTTGGATGTTTCATAATCACATACAAACCCATGCGTGTATTCATATATCGACTTGGATGTTTCATAATCACTTACAAACACACGCATGTATTCATATATCGTTGTGGATGTTTCATAATCACATACAAATCCGTTGTTCTTAGATCCCAGTTCTGTACATGGAACAAACTGACAATGGAGTCGTGGCACGGTCTATGGTACAAGTACTGACAGAAGGAGCTGACGGTATTGTCTACCAACATCCCTACAACATCAGCGGAAACAACATCATCAAGTCTGTACATCATTATTTCGTCTGCTGACTTTGTAGTTTCAGATATCATCATTATCAAGCACTCCATCCATAGAGGATGGTTGTGAAGCTTCCTAGTCATTCCACTGTAGATATATCATTCTTTTGTAGAAATATAATTCCATTATAAAGATATAATTACATTGTGCATATATAATTCACTGTACATAAATAATTCCACAGATATCAATCCATTGTACATATATAATTCAATTCTAAAGATACAATTCCACTGCACAGATATCATTTCACTTCATTATGTGAGTGGATCGTGGTCTGTCCATGGCTACTATATTCCATTGTACATATAACATGTTATCATACATACATAATTACATTGTACATATATCATTACATTGTACATATACCATTCCATTGTACAGATATCATTCAATTCTATAGATATAATTCTATTGTATAGATATAATTCACCTGTACATACAAACATCATTAGATTGTATAGATATTCCATTGTACAGATATCATTTCATTGAATATATATTTCATTTTACAAATATTCCAAGGTACACGAATCATTCCGTTTATAGGTATTCCAGTTTACAGATATCATTCCATGGTATAGATATTCCATTGTACATATATTATTCCATTCTTCAGATATTATTCCATTCCATAATTATTATTCCATTGTACAGATACCTCTCCATTATACAGATATAATTTCAATTTACGTATATTATTACATTTTATAGATATTATTCCATTGTACAAATATCATTCCACTGTAAAAATATCATTCCATTGTACATATATCATTTCACTCGATAGATATAATTCCATTGCACATATATCTGTCACAGCGCCAAACCAAGGCACTTAGTTTGGTCTGTGAAAACCGTACGGTCCTGGCCACGCCGTAAACGCCACTTTATCACAAAGACCGGAGGCCATTTTTCCTGGTAGCAGCCAGCCACGTCGGTTTGTGCTGGTGAGAGATGCGGGCAGCATGGCCTTCAGTTCAGTGCTGTTCTGTTGTTGTCAGGTGGGAACAATTCCCTGAGTTGATCTGTGTCAACTAATGTTGTGACAAAACTGAGCGGCTGACTAGTTAGTGTCAGCAGGCCTGGGTTCTTGGTGGGATAGTAAATTGTGTCACAACTCTTGTTTATGTCGCGTCTTGGGGTTTATGTTGTGTAACCTATGTTTTTGTAGTGCCTTATTGTCTGTGCAGTGTTGCTTGTGTCAAAGTTCTTTATAGTGTCAGTATAACCAGCCATTGTTTGGAACACCTGTGTTGTGGTACTTGGTGTACCCTGTTGTCTTAAGCGCTGCTGATTGGTTAGGGGTTACCCACTGTGGTGATTTGGTATAT
The DNA here is from genome assembly GCA_014155875.1 of Cepaea nemoralis. Lineage (NCBI taxonomy): Eukaryota > Metazoa > Mollusca > Gastropoda > Stylommatophora > Helicidae > Cepaea > Cepaea nemoralis. The sequence goes on along the minus strand of JACEFZ010003466.1, from coordinate 50,404 downwards.
ACAGTTGTCTATTGTATCTGTTATTGACATGCAATGTGCTGTTAGAAGAAATAAAGAGTTTGTTTATTTGTCCTTGATTTGTTTGTTTAGTCTCTTTTAGTTTTTACTTTTTACAGTCACTATTTCTACCACAATCTAACACCTTAATCCAATGTCTGGGTCTCAAATATGACAGTCAGTCCAGAGTTGAGGCCCCTGCCTGAGATCTCGTATATCTTCTTATCTAATCACTATCATCTTTTTTTGTTGGTTGAGGCGGTGTGAGGTTCTCTCTCTTTTCACTATTTTTCTTCTTTGGCCGTAACGAAGTCAGAACTACTCTTTACCTCTTAGCACCGTAGTGAAGGAAGCATCAGTCTTTATGATTGTCTCCCTTTGTCTTTTACCATCGACTACATATCATTGCATTGTACAAATATCATTCCATTGTACAGATATAATTCCGTTGCTAAGATATTATTACATTATACATATATCATTCTATTGTCCATATATCATTCCAATGTACTCATATCATTCCATTGTCCGTATATCATTCCAATGTACTCATATCATTTCATTGTACATATATAATTCCATTGTTCAGAAATCATTCCATTGTATAGATATGCCTTTTTATGGACATCATTCCATTGTACAGACATAATTCCACAGTTCAGATATCATTCCACTGTACCGATATCATTCCACTGAATCGATATCGTTCCATTTTACATATATCATTCCATTGTACAAACATCTTTCCAGTGTACAAACATAATTCCATTCATAAAAGCAGAAAAAAAGAAGTAGAGATTGCAGGATACACCAGACAATTGTTTGTTTATTAGGTTCAGATGTTTTCTTTGTTATATTTACAGACCTTGTCCATTATAGTCAGCTTTTTATGTCAACTAACTAACTAATTAACTAACTAACCAACAACTAACTAACTAACCAACCAACCAACAGCTAACTAACTAACTAACCAACAACTAACTAACTAACTAACCAACAACTAACTAACTAACCAACAACTAACTAACCAACCAACAGCTAACTAACTAACTAACTAACTAACCAACAACTAACTAACTAACCAACCAACCAACAGCTAACTAACTAACTAACCAACCAACAACTAACTAATTAACTAACTAACCAACCAACAACTACCTAACTAACTAACCAACCAACAACTAACTAACTAACCAACCAACAACTAACTAACTAACTAACCAACAACTAACTAACTAACTAACTACCTAACCAACCAACCAACAACTAACTAACTAACCAACCAACAACTAACTAACTAACTAGCCAACCAACAACTAACTAACCAACCAACAACTAACTAACTAACTAACCAACCAACAACTAACTAACCAACCAACCAACCAACAACTAACCAACCAACAACTAACTAACCAACCAACAACTAATTAACTAACTAACCAACCAACAACTAACTAACCAACAAACAACTAGCTAACTAACCAACCAACAACTAACTAACCAATCAACAACTAACTAACTAACCAACCAACAACTAACTAACTAACTAACCAACCAACAACTAACTAACTAACCAACAACTAACTAACCAACCAACAACTAACTAACTAACCAACCAACAACTAACTAACCAACCAACAACTAACTAACCAACCAACAACTAACTAACAACTAACTAACTAACCAACCAACAACTAACTAACCAACCAACAACTAACTAACTAACTAACTAACCAACCAACAACTAACTAACTAACAAACTAACCAACCAACAACTAACTAACTAACTAACCAACCAACCAACAACTAACTAACTAACTAACTAACCAACCAACCAACCAACAACTAACTAACTACCTAACTAACTAACCAACCAACAACTAACTAACCAACCAACAACTAACTAACTACCTAACTAACTAACCAACCAACCAACCAACAACTAACTAACCAACCAACCAACCAACCAACAACTAACTAACTACCTAACTAACTAATTAACTAACCAACCAACAACTAACTAACCAACCAACAACTAACTAACTACCTACCTAACTAACCAACCAACCAACTAACTAACCAACCAACCAACCAACAACTAACTAACCAACCAATCAACCAACTAACTAACTACCTAACCAACCAACCAACCAACAACAAACTAACCAACCAACAACTAACTAACTACCTAACTAACCAACCAACCAACAACTAACTAACTACCTAACTAACCAACCAACAACTAACTAACTAACTAACCAACAACTAACTAACCAACCAACAACTAACTACCTAGCTAACTAACAAACTAACTAATTAACTAACTAACTAATTAACTAACTAACTAACTAATTAACTACCTAAACTAACTAACTAACTAACAAACAAACAAACAAACAAACTAACTAATTAACTAACTAACTAACTACCTAACTAACTAACTAATTAACTAACTACCTAACTAACTAAACTAACTAACTAACTACCTAACTAACTAACCAACCAACCAACTAACTAACTATGTAACTAGATATTGAACTAACTAACTAACTACCTAACTAACTAACCAACAACCAACTAACTAACTATGTAACTAGATATTGAACTAACTAACTAACTAACTAACTATTGAACTAGATATTGAACTAGCTAACTAACTAATTGAGTATCTGATTGACTAATTAACTAAGTGACTCACTAATTAACTAAACTAAAACATATAAAGGCCACGCAAGCAAGAGACTAAAGGTAACCCTACAGTGCTATAGCTATAAGTGTGCAGGTATAAACCGTATCGTTACATGCCTCTGTCATATCTCCCCACACAGACCAGACACATTCCACCCTCAAGTGTGCAGGTATAAACCGTATCGTTACATGCCTCTGTCATATCTCTCTACACAGACCAGACACATTCGACCCTCAAGTGTGCAGGTATAAACCGTATCGTTACATGCCTCTGTCATATCTCTCTACACAGACCAGACACATTCCACCCTCAAGTGTGCAGGTATAAACCGTATCGTTACATGCCTCTGTCATATCTCTCTACACAGACCAGACACATTCGACCCTCAAGTGTGCAGGTATAAACCGTATCGTTACATGCCTCTGTCATATCTCTCTACACAGACCAGACACATTCCACCCTCAAGTGTGCAGGTATAAACCGTATCGTTACATGCCTCTATCATATCTCTCTACACAGACCAGACACATTCCACCCTCAAGTGTGCAGGTATAAACCGTATCGTTACATGCCTCTATCATATCTCCTACACAGACCAGACACATTCGACCCTCAAGTGTGCAGGTATAAACCGTATCGTTACATGCCTCTGTCATATCTCTCTACACAGACCAGACACATTCGACCCTCAAGTGTGCAGGTATAAACCGTATCGTTACATGCCTCTGTCATATCTCCTACACAGACCAGACACATTCCACCCTCAAGTGTGCAGGTATAAACCGTATCGTTACATGCCTCTATCATATCTCCCACACAGACCAGACACATTCGACCCTCAAGTCCTGAAGACTATCACACGCGACAAGCTGAAAGGAGGAGAAGCAGGCTGTGAGGTTACCTACAGGCGTATCGCACCTTTCGTTTTCTTAATGAGATACCCAGACTGCAAACTTACCACTGTACATGGGGTAATCTTGTTTGTTTCTCAGTTCTCTACATGGGGTAATCTTGTTTGTTTCTCAGTTCTCTACATGGGGTAATCGTGTTGTTTTGTCAGTTCTCTACAAATCTTGTTGTTTTGCCAGTTCTCTACATGGGGTAATCGTGTTGCTTTGTCAGTTCTCTACGTGGGGAAATCTTATTGATTTTTAATTCTGTACAATTGGGTCAAACCGGGCTCTGTGGCTAAGGGCTTGCGAACGCGGTTTGTGAGCCCGTATACCCGGGTTCGAAACACAGCGGTGCTGGTTTTTTTCGAAAAAGGTATAGGGGCCGGTCGTTCAGAAAGCAACACTTGCTTAGTACATCAACAGCAGCTGCAAATGCTGGTGTTGACTGCAACGTCCCGTAAGGGATACGCAACAAAATTTATTATTTATTATACAATTGGGTAATCTTGTTGTTTTCTCAGTTCTGTACAATGGGTAATCTTTTTGTTTTCTCAGTTCTCTACATATTATCTTGTTATTTTCACACACACACACACACATATATATATATAATATATATATATATATATATATATATATATATATATATATATATTGTGTATGAGTATATGTATGTTATTTGTATAGGTATATATATGTTATTATGTATGAGTGTATGTATGATGATGTGTTTGGGTGTGTTTATACTATTGTGTTTGTCTGTGTGTGTGTATGTGATGACGTTAACATGGAGACAAGAACACAACACGATGATCCATTGAGACCGTGTTACATTTCTGTTACGATTGTATTACAATTCTGTCATAATTTTGTTACAATTCTGTTACAGCAGCGAGAGTCTTACGACGGCACCTTCAGCTGTAGCACCATCACTGTTATCATTCCGGTCGGAGCAGCGGAGAACCCCACCATGACCCCGTACGAGCTGGATTCCCTGGGAGAGAAGTATGTCTTCTTTGGCTGTATCACACACACACACACACATGTACTGTTGGGCACTCATAGAAGTAGAAGAGAGAAGTATGTCTTTGGCTGTATCATAAATAAACACACATGTATTGTTTGACGCTCATAGAAGTAGAAGAAATAAGTAGAGACTAGAGGACAAACTAGACAAACATGAAAACGGAAAGATATCGTTACCCACCATCGGGCGGAGGAGCGCAATTTTGGGGATGATAGACTTGGCTACTGATGACATGGTTGTGGGTTCAGGTGGATGACAGACCAGTTAATGATGACATAGTTGTGCGTTCAGGTGGATGAAAGTCCAGTTAATGATGACATAGTTGTGGGTTCAGATGTATGATAGACCTGGCTAATGATGACATAGTTGTGAGTTCATGTGTATGATAGACCAGCTAATGATGACATAGTTGTGGGTTCCAGTGTATGATAGACCAGCTAATGATGACATAGTTGTGGGTTCATGTGTATGATAGACCAGCTAATGATGACATAGTTGTGTGTTCCAGTGTATGATAGACCAGGCTAATGATGACATAGTTGTGGGTTCATGTGTATGATAGACCAGCTAATGATGACATAGTTGTGGGTTCATGTGTATGATAGACCAGCTAATGATGACATAGTTGTGGGTTCATGTGTATGATAGACCAGCTAATGATGACATAGATGTGGGTTCATGTGTATGATAGACCAGCTAATGACGACATAGTTGTGGGTTCATGTGTATGATAGACCAGCTAATGATGACATAGTTGTGGGTTCATGTGTATGATAGACCAGCTAATGACGACATAGATGTGGGTTCATGTGTATGATAGACCAGCTAATGATGACATAGTTATGGGTTCATGTGTATGATAGACCAGCTAATGATGACATAGTTGTGAGTTCATGTGTATGATAGACCTGGCTAATGATGACATAGTTGTGTGTTCATGTGTATGATAGACCTGGCTAATGATGACATAGTTGTGTTCATGTGTATGATAGACCAGCCAATGATGACATAGTTGTGAGTTCATGTGTATGATAGACCAGCTAATGATGACATAGTTGTGTGTTCATGTGTATGATAGACCTAGCTAATGATGACATAGTTGTGTTCATGTGTATGATAGACCTGGCTAATGATGACATAGTTGTGGGTTCATCTGGATGACAGACCTGGCTAATGATGACATAGTTGTGAGTTCATGTGTATGATAGACCTGGCTAATGATGACATAGTTGTGGGTTCCAGTGTGTGACAGTTCAGCTAATGATGACATAGTTGTGGGTTCCAGTGTGTGACAGTTCAGCTAATGACGACATAGTTGTGGGTTCATTTGGATGACAGACCTGGCTAATGATGACATAGTTGTGGGTTCCAGTGTGTGACAGTTCAGCTAATGATGACATAGTTGTGGGTTCATCTGGATGACAGACCTGGCTAATGATGACATAGTTGTGGGTTCATCTGGATGATAGACCTGGCTAGTGATGACATAGTTGTGGGATTATCTGGATGACAGACCTGGCTAATGATGATATAGTTGTGGGTTCAGGTGGATTGCAACCATCTTTCATTGTGGATACGGCACCTGAATGATGGACTGATTGATTGATCTCGGACACGGGATACATCCTGACGACCTTCCACAATGCACTCACTTGTAAGCGATGTTGAAGCGAACCGCCGTGCGTTGATTTTTTTTACTATAGTATTCACATTGGTCATTCAGAAAGCAGTGGCACCCTGCTGAACATATTGGCAATCGCAAACACCCAAACAACGATGGGGTAGATTGCGACATCATGTAAAGGACAGGTAACTAACTTCAGCTGCAGATATAAATGCATGTGTGAAAATAAATAATAATGTTGGCTTTTTATTGCCAGATCATGTGTTATGCTTTCATAAAAAGTTGCTATTAGAACAATACAAAATAATACAGATTTAATTCTCAAACAATTTTATCAGATTGTATTTACAGGACCCTCACCACTTATTGACTATTTGTCATTTACTAGACGATGTTGGTTCAGAATGTGCCATGACTCTCTGAACGGCTCCATAACATCACAGTCAATGCAAAGCGGTCTGTTTCTTAATCCCCGGCAGTTGATGGTAAACCTTAGACTCGGCATGGCGGGAAATGATGATATTGCGCGTGTCACTACCCTCTAAGCCGTAGCGCCGACTAAATGTGCTGTCAGACAGTAATAACTGACCAGAGTTTATGTCAGCTGTCCTTGTAGATCGCCAGTCACTAGATTATCATAGTTAGTGGTCATACGCAATTCATATTTTATATAAATCAGTGGAGTGTTATCTGCAAAGAAAGTAAAGCAGTTCTAAGTTGTTCTATTTGTGTTACAGGTACACGCTGGAGAATGCTCCTAGCAATTATGTCTGTAACTGCAATACTACAGGCAGCTGAGGGAGGCAACTCAGATAACAACAGCTACTGACCGAGAACAATTGTGATAACACAAGCGAATGACTGAGAACAATTGTGATAACATCTTCCACTGACTGAGAACAATTGAGATAACACAAGCGACTGAGGGAGGCAACTGAGATAACACAAGCGACTGAGGGAGACAACTAAATAAGATAACACAAGCGACTGAGGGAGACAACTGAGATAACACAAGCGACTGAGGGAGACAACTGAGATAACACAAGCGACTGAGGGAGACAACTGAGATAACACAAGCGACTGAGGGAGACAACTGAGATAACACAAGCAACTGAGGGAGGCAACTGAGATAACACAAGCGACTGAGGGAGGCAACTGAGATAACACAAGCAACTGAGGGAGGCAACTGAGATAACACAAGCGACTGAGGGAGGCAACTGAGATAACACAAGCGACTGAGGGAGACAACTAAGATAACAAGTGACTGAGGGAGGAACCTGAGATAACACAGGCGACTGAGGGAGACAACTGAGATAACACAAGCGACTGAGGGAGGCAACTGAGATAACACAAGCGACTGAGGGAGACAACTAAGATAACAAGTGACTGAGGGAGGCAACTGAGATAACACAAGCGACTGAGGGAGACAACTGAGATAACACAAGCGACTGAGGGAGACAACTGAGATAACACAAGCGACTGAGAGGAGACAACTGAGATAACACAAGCGACTGAGGGCGACAACACAAGCGACTGAGGGAGACAACTAAGATAACACAAGCGACTGAGGACTGAGGGAGACAACTTCAAAATAATAAGCAATTGAGGGAAACAACTGCACAAACATCTTATATACAAACCCTGTTAAATAAGTTAGAGTCTGATGGTACCTATATACATTCATTTGTTACATTAAGTACTAACTCTTGCTTATTATTATCAGCTTGTTTGTTATTCCATTACATAAAGTTGCAATTGGAACAATACAAATTAATAACATTTACAGTGTCAAGAGTTGATCACATTTTGTGTACAAAAGTCAAATCCTTTGTAAAAAGTCATTACTGTTATTCTTACTATAAGACCAAAGTATGGTATCTACGATCATTATATTGGAGACACAATTGGCACTAGAAAACATAACACATGCACTTAGTAAAATGAACAAAAACAAGACATCAGGACCAGACAGATTAACAGTAGAATTCTGTCAACAATTCTTTCCTATCGTAGGTAATATTCTTCTAAAAGTCTATCAAGAAGCCTTTGACAAACAAGAATTCCCTGATAGTTGCAACATGTCTTATATAACACTTATAAACAAAGCAAAGATAGACAAGACACAACTGAAAAATTACAGACCAATTTCACTTCATAACAGATTACAAAATTTCGGCCAAATGACTCACACACAAAATCAGACAATTTCTGCCAACACTAATACACTCAAACCAGCAATGTGGTGTACAACTCAGGGCCTTTGACAGAATCGCACACTCCTATTTGCAAAAAACCCTAGAAAGCTGCAATATCTTCTTCTTCTTTGCGTTCATTCGGAGTGTTTTTTCAGATGTGATTGCGGTGTGTTTCGTTAGGCACCCTTGGGTCGAAACCCTTAGGCCAACACATCCAACTTTTAGCGTGCATTTCTTAAAGGTTAGCATTCATGGGGGACCTTCACATTTGTGGTGCCGTCCACATCCCAGCTGGCCAAGTTAGAACGGTCGAATGCTTCACGATAAAGCCTCAAGGGAAGGCAGGGACAGTCCATGGCATTTTCCGCCATCCAGGGAGGCTTCCATAGTTTCAGAGCCGACACATAGCGCTCTGGTGCTGGGCTCACCAAGGTAATCGTCACGTCCTGCTCATGGCTGCTTTAATTTCTCACTTCAATATATTGGGTATTTCATTCGCCCCGGGCAGTTCTCGCACAATCCAGACCAGTCTGCAGACGGTATCCACTCAGCGAGTTTTCGATTCGGACATGTGCTTGTTGTGCCCGGGGACAATATAGTCAGAGCTGTTCCGGGCACGACGGACATTCGGAAAACTAGCTAGTCAGAGCTGTTCTGGACCTGAGAGGCATTCAGAAAACTAGGTAGTCAGAGCTGTTCCTAGCATGAAAGACATTTCACTCTGACATAATTGCAAAGTGCCAATTTTTATTTTGCCACCCATAGGCCGGCACTTCAGACTTCGGCGGGCATTATTTTTAATGAGGTTAGCCTTCCTCGGGTTTCGAGGCACGTTACTCTTATTGTTGTGGTGTCGCCCACATCTCAGCTGGTCAAGGTAGAACGGCCAGAGACCAGAGAGGGGCAGACCATGGGCATTCCCCGCTATCCAAGAAGGGCTTCCATAATTGCAGAGCCGGCACATATTGCTCTGAGACTGGGCTCACCCGAGGAGTTGCCACATCCTGCTCATGGCTGTTTTAATTCCTCACTTCCATGTGTTGGGCATTTCACCTGCTACTGGTTGCTCAAGCACAAACCAGGAACGGTCAGTCTGCAGACAACATCCACTAGGTAAGCTTTCGATTTGGACTTCCACACAATGGATTCGCTAGCCAGGCGGTCCATATCGTGTTAATGAGACGTTTTGCCACCTTTGAATGCACTCTATGAGTATAGATACAGACATTCTTCTAACAATTTCGTGCGACTGGGGCACTTTTTCTACCTTTTGTACTTGCTCACGAGGTAGGCTACATGTACTGCCAGCTCAGCACCTTACCTCCGTTCATCTGTGAGTGAGAAAACGGCCAAGCCCTCCCATCCAGGGATCCCTCATATCCCCCAGCAGAGAGCTTTCGTACATGTATCTGAATTAAGCATGTAAAACTGCAATATAGTACAGCACTATAAAAATTGGCTACAGATTTTGTATAAACCCCTGAAAGCAAAGTCGTAGTATACCATTCACTGACTGCTAGCTTCAGTCTGACAAGATCTGTAAGACAAGGATGTCCATTATCCCCACTTTTGTATATACTGGCACTTGAGCAATTTTTAGAAACGATCAGACAAGATACCAGTATTAAAGGCACTTTCATACAGGGAATAGGAGAGCTAAAGGTCATTGCTTATGCAGACATATTGGTGGCAGATAATTCAACAGACCTATAACAATTGCTGGACATTGTAGTAACAGAGAGTGCTAGGAAAGGACTCTTCTTGAATATCAAGAAAACAGTAACAATGGTGATATCAATGAAAATGGTGACACCAAAATGTGAAATAGAAATAGAAGGGAAAATTCTTAACCAAGTGGATAATTTTAAATACCTAGGGACATTATATAACTGAATGTAAGAGAGTACTGAAATGCTATGTAGAACCAGTTTTGCTGTATAACAGTGAATCGTGGAATGTAAATGAACAAATTAAGAAGAAATTAGAAGCAACAGAGATGTGGTTCCTGAGACGATTGCTGCACATTTCTTGGACTACCAGAGTAACTAACAACGACTGCCTGAGACAGGCTAATGAAACTAGAACAATGTATACAACAATAAGAGACAAACAGTTTTCTTCAGTCATATGATGAGAAGAGAGGCATTGGACAACATCGTGACAACTGGAAAGATCGAGGGGAAGAGAGGCAGAGGCAGACCAAGAGAAATGATGCTGGATGAACTGAGACAGTGGCATGGAGGACTTCCATCAGCAGAGTTGATCCACAACACCAAAGACTGAGATCTGTGGAGAGCCATGAATGCCTACGCCAGCTGGTAGGCACTTGATGATGATGTGTGGATGGAATTGATAGGGAGGAAATACAAAAGGGCGGAATGACATTATGAACATATGCTGAAGGGGTGCATGGGCCAAAACAGGTTGAGAACCACTGCTCTAAGCAATGCCTATCAGTCATAACTAATTTTAAAAAATCATAAACATTACATTTCACTTGCATATCTTCTCTTCTTCTTTTCGTTCATCCGGAGTGTTTTTTCAGATGTGATTGCGGTGTGTCAGTTATGCGCCCTTGGGCCGAAACCCGTAGGCCAACACATCCGGCTACAGCGTGCTTTTTTGACCAGGTAGCATTCCCGGGAGACTCTCACTTTTGTGGTGCCATCTACAGCCCAGCTGGCCAAGGTTGAATGGTCGAAGACAACGGTCATCCCTCAAAGGAAGGCAGGGACAGTCCATAGCATTTTCCGCCATCCACGGTTGCTTCCATAGTTGCAGGGCCGACACATAGCGCCCTGATTCTGGGCTCACCGAGGGAAATCGTCACGTCCTGCTCATGGCTGCTTTAAATCCTCACTTCAATATATTGGTCATTTCGTTTGCCCCGGGCCATTCCTGCACAAACCAGACAAGTTTGCAGACGGTATCCACTCAGCGAGTTTTCGGACATGTGCTTGTCGTTGCGCCCGTCAGAGCTGTTCCAGGCACGACAGACATTCGGAAAACTACCTAGTCAGAGCTGTTCCGAACAAGAGCGGCATTCGGAAACTAGGTAGTCAGAGCTGTTCCTAGCACGAGAGACATTCGGACGAGACATTTCACTCGGACGTAATTGCGTAGTGTCAATTTTTAGTTTGCCACCCGTAGGACGACACTTCCGACTTCCGGCGGGCATTTTTTAATGAGGTTAGCCTTCCTCTGGTTTCGAGGCACGTTAGACTGTTGTGATGTCGCCCTCATCTCAGCTGGTCAAGATAGAACGATCAACGACATCGCGGTCGGCCCTCAAGGGAAGGCAGGGGCAGACCATGGGCATTCCCTCGCTATCCAAGGAGGCCATAATTGCAGAGCCGGCACATATTGCTCTGAGACTGGGCTGACCCGAGGAGTTGCCACGTCCTGCTCATGGCTGCTTTAGTTCCTCACTTCCATGTGTTGGGCATATCGCTTGCCACTGGTCGCTCAAGCACACACCAGGAGCGGTCAGACTGCGAGCGACATCCACTCGGTAAGCTTTTGCTTTTGACCTCCAACCACACAATAGGTTCGCTCGCCGTGCGTTCCATTTCGTGTCATTGAGACGTTCTTCCACTTTTGTCTACACTCTCTATGAGTTAGATACAGACAGTTTTCGTAACCATTTCCTTCGACTGGGGCACTTTTCTGACTTTTTGTACTCGCTCACGAGGTAGGCTACATGTGCTGCCGGCTCAGCACCTTAACTTCGTGCAGCAGTGAACGAGAAACGGCCTGGCCCTCTCATCCGGGAATCTCTCATATCCCCCAGCTGAGAGCCTTCGAACATGTATCAGACCTGAGCATGTAGCTTGCTCAGTATCACGCCTCTATTTTTGGGCGTTCAGCCACAGCCCTCGACGGGGAGCCTTAAGAGTTTTGTCCGGACCAAGAACTTCTGCCTTCGTGCGCCTGATTTAAATTTTTGACTGCTATCCTCAGTCTCACCTGCAGAGCAGCAGGTTGTGTCTCTCTTAGTCTGGTCCCTATCCCATAAGCTGTCCGATATGTAGTTTTTCATCCATCAGCAAGCAAATGGGGTCGATGGGACACGCAAGCTCCCCCAGCACGTCAAGGTGGAGACACATCGGGGGAGACTTGCATATCTACTATGTCTGCAATGACTAATAGTCATAACTAATTTGAAAAATTCATAAACATTACATTTCACTTGCATATCTACTAACTGTTAGTGGCACAGTTATCAACTGATTACAACAGAATCAACAATCGTGTCCATGATTACAGCATCAAAAATACTGTCACTTGTTTGTCTGGCCACTGGTTCCCATGTCACCTTTCTTAAGAAAATTACAAACATTCACATTTGAGGCTGAATCACAGATGGTGATTACTGTTGCTGTGTCTATAGCTTTACAAACGTGCACAAGTCTTGAAGAGCTGTGGCATCTGTCATGTTGGGAAGTGAATGCAACGCCTCTACCAGCACATTCTGTACCTCTGCCCTCAACATGTCTAGGTCCCCTGTGGTCAAGCAGTCTCCTGCTGAACCCTGGTCTGGGCTTCTAGAGGCTGATGTCACATCGCTGCCATCATTTCTTACACTAGACAGCGCCTGGTACTCACAGCAGGAACAGATGTAACGGTGCACACACATCTTGCAATCTGCATTCCCACACACTATTACAATCGATTGTTTCATCTGAAGCCGTGAAGAACTAGCTCTCCTCTGATGAGGACTGGAAAATGTCAATATCGCCCATAGCCTTGCAATGCTATTTTTCTATCCTGCAGACTGCTTGATCCAACCTTGCCTGGTTTGGCTGAATGTAAACTTGCCTTCAAGAAATTTGATTGGCTGTAGTAATTTATGCATGATTATACCCATCCTGTCATCCTGTGTCTGTCTGAGAAAACCAACCCCTCAAGAATGGAACTATGTGATGTTAGAAATGGAATGTATTTCATGTTTGAGGCACATCTCTAGCAACTGGCCCAATACTCATCTTTACCACCTTCCACATACCTTCTTTATAAGCATGTTAAAAATGATTCAAACGATTTTAAGACATCCAGAAAAAGCCTGCAGGTAACCTCTGAATGCTGTAATGTCTGTCACAGTGACAAAAATATTTAAATAACACTTAATCTCATTCTGTTCTTTGATTCCAGGGATCAGTCTCCATCTGACCCATCAAACCTTGTTGTACTTTCCATGTGTTGACCATGACATTGCCAGGTTTGGGAAAATGCTGAATCCAAACTTTATACACCTTTTGATGCTTATCTCATTGTGCCAGCTTCAGTAAAAGAAGCACCACAATCCTCACATTAGTACGGTTTTTCTCCAGTGTGTGTTCTCATATGAGGCTTCAGACGGTCAGCTTGAGTAAAAGAAGCACCACAAATCTCACATTTATACGGTTTTTCTCCTGTATGTGTTCTCTTGTGTTTCTTTAGATTGCCAGCTACAGTAAAAGAAGCACCACAAACCTCACATTTGTATGGTTTCTCTCCTGTATGTGTTCTTTTATGCATCTTTAGATTGCCAGCTTGAGTAAAAGAAGCACCACAATCATCACACTTGTAAGGTTTATCTCCTGCATGTGTTCTTTTATGCATCTTTAGATTGCCATCTTGAGTAAAAGAAGCACCACAAACCTCACATTTATACGGTTTTTCTCCTGTATGTGTTCTTTTATGTTTTTTCAGTGTGCAAGCTTCAGAAAAAGAAGCATCACAAACCTCACATTTGTAAGGTTTATCTCCTGTATGTGTTCTCTTGTGTTTCTTTAGATTGCCAGCTACAGTAAAAGAAGCACCACAAACCTCACATTTGTACGGTTTCTCTCCTGTATGTATTCTTTTATGCATCTTTAGATTGCCAGCTTGAGTAAAAGAAGCACCACAATCATCACACTTGTAAGGTTTCTCTCCTGCATGTGTTCTTTTATGCATCTTTAGATTGCCATCTTGAGTAAAAGAAGCACCACAAACCTCACATTTATACGGTTTTTCTCCTGTATGTGTTCTTTTATGTTTCTTCAGTGTGCAAGCTTCAGAAAAAGAAGCATCACAAACCTCACATTTGTATGGTTTTTCTCCTGTATGTGTTCTCTTGTGTTTCTTTAGATTGCCAGCTACAGTAAAAGAAGCACCACAAACCTCACATTTGTACGGTTTCTCTCCTGTATGTGTTCTCTTGTGAGACTTCAGGTTGTGAGCTACAGCAAAAGAAGCGCCACAATCATCACACTTGTATGGTTTTTCTCCTGTATGTGTTCTCTTGTGTTTCTTTAGATTGCCAGCTACAGTAAAAGAAGCACCACAAACCTCACATTTGTACGGTTTCTCTCCTGTATGTGTTCTCTTGTGAGACTTCAGGTTGTGAGCTACAGCAAAAGAAGCGCCACAATCATCACACTTGTAAGGTTTCTCTCCTGTATGTGTTCTCTTATGCATCTTTAGATGGCCAGCTTGAGTAAAAGAAGCACCACAAACCTCACATTTGTATGGTGTTTCTCCTGTATGTGTTCTCTTGTGAGACTTCAGGTTGCAAGCTTCAGAAAAAGAAGCACAACAAACCTCACATTTGTACGGTTTTTCTCCTGTATGTGTTCTCTTGTGAGACTTCAGGTTGCGAGCTACAGCAAAAGAAGCACCACAAACCTCACATGTGTAAGGTCTCTCTCCTGTATGTGTTCTCTTGTGTTTCTTTAGATTGCCAGCTTCAGCAAAAGAAGCACCACAAACCTCACATTTGTAAGGTCTCTCTCCTGTATGTGTTCTCTTGTGAGACTTCAGGTTGCAAACTTGAGAAAAAGAAGCACCACAAACCTCACATTTGTACGGCTTTCCTCCTGTATGTGTTGTCTTGTGTTTCTTTAGATTGCCAGCTTCAGTAAAAGAAGCACCACAAAACTCACATTTGTACGGTTTTTCTCCTGTATGCATTCTCTTATGTCTCTTTATATTGCCAGCTTGAGTAAACGAAGCACCATATACAACACACTCATAAGGTTTCTCTCCTGTGTGTGTTCTCATGTGAGGCTTCAGACTGTAAACTTGAGTAAAAGAAGCACCACAATCATCACATTTGTAAGGTTTATCTCCTGTATGTGCTCTCTTATACCTCTTTACATTGCCAGCTTCAGTAAAAGAAGCATGACAATCATCACATTTGTAAGGTTTCTCTCCTTTACGTATTCTATTATGATTCATGTTCTTTTGGCACTCTAGAATGTCATCTTTAATCAAACGACCATCCCATTCATTACATGTGGTTGGCATTCTTTCACTATGTGTTCTCTTATATCTGTCTACACAAACATTTGGACTAGAAACATCAGACAAGTCTCCTGTCTGAGTTCTTTGAGAGCTATAACTGTCATAATTAAAAATGTTATCAAGAGACTTTGCAAAGTTCTGTGTATGTTTTTCTTGCGTTTCTTTGTGTTGCTGCTGACAATTCTCAATAGCAAGAGATAGTTTATTGGTTGTATCAATCACAGAAGACATACTTTCAGACATCTGGCAATAATTTTCATGATTTACTGATGTCTTTCAACTATTCTCAACCATTCTTGATTCTGAGTTGCTGTTTTCTGTCAGTTCTTGAATGATGCTACCCCCAGCTATGTCTACCATCTCTTGTTTCACAACCTTCATGTCTATGCTCTCATATGTCCACTTTTGTGAATGCTCTTGTATGGAGTGGTTGGGACTTCTTGGAGACCAAGAGTGTATTTCTGAAACACATCAAAATAAATATATTATATCCTCATGAATATATGAGATACTGATTATAAACAAATGTGCAATCAAGCAGACACACATTACAGCTATAGGCAATCAATTTCAAGTGAACAAAATATGGAGAAGAAGAATGATTAGTGTGCTTATGTATGATCTACGTTGATGTATGATATAATGTGATGTATGATCTACATTCATGACGATCTAGCCTGATGTATGATCTAGGAGGCTGATGTATGATTTTAGTTCATGATGATATAAGTCGATGTATGATCTAGGCTGATGTATGAGGGAGTTTGGCTGAGGTTGGTCGCTTAACAAAATTAGTACAACCAGTCATTTTACCAGCACATTTTATTTAAGTCTGTGAATGCCCCAACTTCTGCAGCAAAGGGTTAGGAATGTTTTAATGGGCATGGAAATGTGATATCCACCACATAGTAAATCTTTCTATGGTGAGTGTGACATCACACCTCAGCCACATAGAAGTCTCGCCGCATAGGTCAAAGTTAGGTTAAGGCAGACAAAGACGGGACCAGGCCGAGGCCGATGGGGATTTCCTGTGTCTGAGCGGGGCAGCAACGTAGAGACAATGAAGGCAGAACTGACATCTGGCCACTTCCGACTATTTCAATGCTGCGAGGGACTGGGAACTGACCGTTGATCTGCAGGGCCATGGCAAGTACCCTGAGGTGATCCAAAAGTTTGACTTGCGATCTGACATCATAGTTAGCTCCTCATCAGCCAAGCAGGTAACGCTGATTGAGCTGACCATCCATTATAAGTCAAATATTGAGGAGCAGCATACATACAAAATGAAGGAGTACGAAGGCATGGCCGCCAGTCTTAAGCTGGAAGAGTACACCACCAGGCTATTCGCCATTGAGGTAGGCGCCAGAGGTCTTGTCTCCCACTCCGTGTGTGATTTGCTAAAATGAATGGGCATTAAAGGATGAGCAAGAACTCAGGCACAAAAACAACTGTGTGAGGTGTGGAGTGGTGAGGGGCAGTTTGAATCGATTAAAATATGTAATGTGGGTAGGTAGGTACTCTTATAAGCTAAATAATTTCTTACAAAAACACAGGAATGTACCGGCCCAGGTGCCACTTCCCCTGCGCTGGCCTTGAGATAAAAATAAGTACTTTTTGGTGCTGCACTGACCGTCAATTATGTGTCAAGTGTGTGTGTATTCATGTAGTGTCTTTGGTATGTGCTCGCATTTCTCCTATTGTGTGCAAGTCTCTCTCTCTCTCTGTCTGGTAGTATATGTATGTATTTGTGCTTGTGAGTTTGCAGTGTGTTTGTGTGCGTGTGTGAGAGAGAGAGAGGGAGAGAGAGAGAGAGAGAGAGAGAGAGAGAGAGAGAGAGAGAGAGAGTGAGAGAGAGAGACTGGTTACTATACAGGCCCACAATGATACCATAATGCCTGGTCAACTTGTAAAAGTAAAAAGAGGCCTGATGTGACCTTAATTACTCGCGTGTAATACCATTCCAAAAGCTTGACATAAATATCACATATGTGTGAAAGTTAGTATTATGTCATGTGGTTATCCAGCCGTATTTAGGGATCACCCCTGAACAAGAAATAATTTCTTATATGCGCTTATGTGACATCTCAGCAATCCTTAAGAAAATGTGTATTGTGAGGATACTTAAGTGCTTCCGGTTTTGTATATGTAAATAAAGGTAAACTTTAACTATTGAAAGCAATAGTATTATGAGCTAATAATAAAATATATTTGATGTAAAAAGTAAAGATGGCGATACAGTATAGGGGTTAGGCGGTTTACCATCAACAATTTTGATGCATATTTGAGAATCCGATCGTCAGAAGTTCTTGGGTTTTCCCATTATATATCTAATGAAAAGTGATCAATTATTTATTATAATGGCGATTATTACTATCTGTAGTGGATGGGACCTAAACACTATCATCATACCATTGGTGGTGTGTTAGGGATACAAGGCTCTTTATCGGGCAGTGTGATGGTGATCTCAGAATAACAGGATATGTTGTTGATTTACTTAATATTGATTGCATGTAAATTCAGGTGGTATAAATAATAGATATATTTTCATTGAAGTACGATGGACGACATGGTAGACTACAGGAGATTAACTCTCATAGAATATTAGGTTCATGGCTAAGTACTCTCCTGGTGAAATTCTTGTAGGACTAGGGGGAAAGTCAGTTCTGCTAGATTAGAATTAGGTCTACTCCCTTTGTCTGTGTCACAACATAGCGATTAGGATTTATGCAGAAACATATTGATAGATAACAATGTATAAGATTGTTAGAGGCACCATCCAATCAGATGGATGGGCAGTCGACCTCTACAAAGACCATTCATACGATGTTGTTTTGGCAAACTTTGTCTACAGGTTTGTTGTGGAATCATCCACAGCTAGAATCTACATCTGCAACACCAATATATCAAACTTTGTCAAAATTAATCACTAAATTTTTAACTGTGAACCATCGCAGCAGAATCCCCGCATTATCCATTGGCACATTAGCCACGTACGCTGTGTGATTCACATGTATAAAATATTAATTCAAATGATGAGCTTGTAGTAGAGTGTGAAGATAGTTGGACACTAACTAACATAAACATTAGCTACATACGCTGTGTGATTCACATGTATAGAATATTAATTCAAATGATGAACTTGTAGTAGAGTGTGAAGATAGTTGCACACTAACTAAAATAAACATGAGCCAAGACAATCCAGTTAATCACGATTCAGAGTGAAGTGAGCTTGCATCGTCATAAACAAAGAGGGGCAGAGAGGAGACCTTGGGAACAAGCTACAACTAAACCTCAAGGAGTGGATGCCAAAGCTAAGTGGCTGACAACCCGTTCAGCGCCAACCACTGATATGAAATCAACAATGGCAGGGTGCCTTAACTAACGTTCAATGATTTATAATATAATCGCATGTGCGTGAATAGTCCTGTTTGAGATATCTGATTGATCCTGCCAGTAGTCATAGATGCTACATTAATGACTACATGACTGGGGTCTCTACTAACATCACATATTAATTACTACATGACAGGGTCTCTAATGAGACACAATTTAGTGACTACATGATGCAGGGTTTCTACTGAATCAACGCAATTTTTCAGTTAAGAATGTAATCACTGTACTGAAACACTATGACACAGCTTAATACTTGTAAAACTGGACACTTCTGTGCAAGCATCAATTCATTTTGTATGATATCATGTTTGTTTTTAAAAAACAAAACAGATAATAATGATAATGTGTGGTATATTTTTGAGACAATTTTGTCTGTACACAATCAGAGTCCATACTCTGACTCATAACAATTCCCTGTGTGTCCGGGGTCACTGAACTGGTATCCACTGAGATCATAACATCTGGAAATTGTTCCTTGTCTGGAATGTCCTCTCAGGCCGCACTTTCATGTGCTACGTCCAGTCTAGGTAAATACTGTGGTGGGCTTGTGTCCAAGCAATCCATCACATTTGGTAAATCATTTGAATTGATATCAAGTGATTCCTCTTGAGCTGCAGCCTCAAAGATCACAAGGGGTTCCATGTCTTCCTACCTCCCTTTCTCAGCCAAATTTAATTCCTAGTTTAAAATACATATAAATAGCAAAATAAAAATAGCCAGTTCTGCTAAACTGAGAAGATGGAAGGGAGCCTAATTAAATGAACAAATAAATAATATTTAATTCTGTTCCTTTTGTTTTAATTCGCTGTGAACTCAAGTTTAGGCCATACACAAGCTACTTACCTCTACTGAAGAGTGCACTGGACTGATGTTTACATGTAGGTTAACTTTCCCTATTACCAGTGTTGCTCACCATCAGGTGAATTGACTCTGACTTCTGAGGTACTTGTAATTTACATCCCAAAGTCAAGGACAAGAAGTCAACATTTTAGTCCAGCTGGCCGGTGTAGTAGAACCCGCTACCTCAGCATCGGAAGTTTAAGAGTGAGCACTATGATCTATTCAGCAATGTTGACCTGTTTCATACTACAATTATTGTTTACTTGAAATAAACTTCCTGTTACAAAATGAGGCATAATATCATTCTTAAGGGGGGAAAACCTGCTTAATAAAGCATGGTGGGAGTGTTAGTGTGGTGGATAGGAAGCTATGCTGATAATGTCACAAGCATGGTCAGATGAGAGTACTATGCCTGCGTTCATCATCCATCAACAGAGGAAAATGACTGGCCATCTCTTTCTCTGTCTACAAACTGTGATGGAAAATGACTGGCCATCTCTTCCTCTGTCTACAAACTGTGATGGAAAATGACTGGCCATCTCTTCCTCTGTCTACAAACTGTGATGGAAAATGACTGGCCATCTCTTCCTCTGTCTACAAAATGTGATGGAAAATGACTGGCCATCTCTTCCTCTGTCTACAAAATGTGATGGAAAATGACTGGCCATCTCTTCCTGTCTACAAACTGTGGTGGAAAATGACTGGCCATCTCTTCCTCTGTCTACAAACTGTGATGGAAAATGACTGGCCATCTCTTCCTCTGTCTACAAACTGTGATGGAAAATGACTGGCCATCTCTTCCTCTGTCTACAAAATGTGATGGAAAATGACTGGCCATCTCTTCCTCTGTCTACAAAATGTGATGGAAAATGACTGGCCATCTCTTCCTGTCTACAAACTGTGGTGGAAAATGACTGGCCATCTCTTCCTCTGTCTACAAAATGTGATGGAAAATGACTGGCCATCTCTTCCTCTGTCTACAAAATGTGATGGAAAATAACTGGCCATCTCTTCCTCTGTCTACAAACTGTGATGGAAAATGACTGGCCATCTCTTCCTCTGTCTACAAACTGTGATGGAAAATAACTGGCCATCTCTTCCTCTGTCTACAAACTGTGATGGAAAATGACTGGCCATCTCTTCCTCTGTCTACAAACTGTGATGGAAAATAACTGGCCATCTCTTCCTCTGTCTACAAACTGTGATGGAAAATGACTGGCCATCTCTTCCTCTGTCTACAAACTGTGATGGAAAATGACTGGCCATCTCTTCCTCTGTCTACAAACTGTGATGGAAAATGACTGGCCATCTCTTCCTCTGTCTACTAAATGTGATGGAAAATGACTGGCCATCTCTTCCTGTCTACAAACTGTGATGGAAAATAACTGGCCATCTCTTCCTCTGTCTACAAAATGTGATGGAAAATGACTGGCCATCTCTTCCTGTCTACAAACTGTGGTGGAAAATGACTGGCCATCTCTTCCTCTGTCTACAAACTGTGATGGAAAATGACTGGCCATCTCTTCCTCTGTCTACAAAATGTGATCGAAAATGACTGGCCATATCTTGCTCTGTCTACAAACTGTGATGGAAAATAACTGGCCATCTCTTCCTCTTTCTACAAAATGTGATGGAAAATGACTGGCCATCTCTTCCTCTGTCTACAAACTGTGATGGCCCTATCACAGTACAGACCCACAGCAAGAAACTGCTTAGAACAAATTCCTGTTATTTATTTAAAAGAGAATATAAAAAGTGTGTCTATACCCAATGAGAATTTTTTACTTCTGACTGTTGTGGTAAACTTGACTTAGAATGCTTGGAGAGTGAGAACCGTCTGTCCATTTGCCCATAACTTGAGCACCTGTAGAACATAATGACTGTTTTCTTAGCAATAACTACCATGTAATAACAATAGTATAGCATGAGATCAAGTATTGTGACTCTATACCTAGCATAATATCTTCTCCTTCTTCTGCTGCGTTCATCCAGAGAGTTCTTTTCTTTTTTTGTGTGATTGTATTTTGCCTGTTTACAGCAGAAGCTGCGTTCTTGCACTGTTAGGCTGACACATCTGACTTCTGCTGGCATTTGTTGACCTGGTTAACCTTCCCAGGGGCATATCTTATATTTCATTCAGAAAAATTGAGAATATAGCCTACATTGCTAATTTCAATAGCCTAGTAATTTGGGATGCAATATCGAACAATATAAAAACACAATTGCAACTGTTTGCAACTGCATCTCAATGTGTGGTCTTGTCCTGTTAGTCAGTATATCCTCTTATTAACTTAATTTAATGTAGTCACTATAATGTCATCTCCATGGTTTGTGTGCTGTTACATTCACTTGTTGTTGTCTGCTGATGGAAGCTTGTCACTGCAACATCCTGTGTTCTGTAATGTTATTCTGTAAAGCTGCTCTGCACTTTGTGTTCCTATACTGTTTAGCTGTCCATGGGATTCTTAGCATCCCTCAGGACTCCAAGCACTTTATCACTGAGGACATGCATTGAATGCAGTGGTGACTATATCAAAAAATGTTACATTTGTTCTTTGCTTTTCAAGAATATATTCTCTCTCTCTCTCTCACCTCTCTCTATCTATCTCTCTTAAGGTTTTCATTTGAAGCCCCCTCATAAACTAACTGTGTGAAACCTTGTAGTTGCAAAATAAAACTAGGTAAAACAAACTAACTTTATAAAATTGTATTTCAGCACCAACATGATATTGTTGTTTGTTCATCAAAAATGATGACAACCATTCACTTCATCCAGTAGGGTGGGACGCAGAGGTGTTTTCAAGGCACCAGGGCCAGGTTCTATACTGGCCAAGACCTGCTAACACATCCTAGCGTGTGTCCTGGGCAACAGGTCCCTTCGGGGTCATGGCTAACATAGTAGGATCGAAGATTCTTCCGAAGTCGGAGAGTATTTGCCTGCACGGCGAGGAACCACCAGTCTGCACACTAATAGGCCAGGCATGGGACAATGGATACTCACGCAAACCTCAGGTCCGGTATGACATCACACTGATGTTGGACAACAGGATGTCTTCATCCGACATACAGAACTTTGTGCTGGAATTCACAGCCAGTGAATACAAGCAAGCAAGCAAGCATCCAGTGGGGTTTAAAGTATGGAAGTGTGAGTTCTAAGATGGCAGGTAAGGCCTTTTTTGGCTAGAAATGTTCTTTGACAATGTGGGCAAAGAATGTTTGACGTTCCAGGAGGAGGTCTCCTGCAGTGTGTTTTCTGTCCAGCCTTTCTTTTTCACAGCTCTTGCAGTTCTGTTTGCTTCTCAAGTGACTGCACCCTTGCGTAATGATGCACGCCACAAATGTTGGTCTTTGGCAGCAGTCTCTCAAATGTGGTGACGAATTACAAAAGCTTTTAGCAAGATCTTCAGTGTCTTTTATCTTTAGATATTTAATCAACAAAAGAAAGCTGTTGCAATGCAGTAGGTACATTAAGACAATATGAGTACATTTTCATAAATTGCTCTTTCACTAATGACAAACATTTCATGTGACATTTAATTAATATAAATGGGCAGCTATTTTTAACTATTAATTAGGTCACTGCACATCCTATTGAACATTCTTAAAAGTCGAGTGCATTTTTGTCAGAGACTGAGACTCTCGTGCTTTGTACGATGCTTTCGGCAGGTGCCGTGCAGAAAGAGACCGAGCCATATGGGGTCTCGCCACCCCGGACGCAATGATATATGGGTCTATGTTGTCCGTTTAAAATTAAACAAGCCACAGTAATAGAAGGCAGAATTTCTCAGCTCCCAATTTAATGAGCCGTGATAAAAACTCCCCTATCTCTTAGGACATCATTACACTTCCTGGTTTTAAATTACGGCACAAAAAAATTCACAACTCCGCTTAGAATTACCGTATACTCTTCGTTGAGATACCGTTAGAGTTGTCTTGTCAAGCTGTATCCAACTGTGATATTTCATAAGTAGAAACCCCATTTTAAAATATTCTCTGTATATGCTACTACTACAGGTTTACAACAGACGGGTCTGAAAACTGGCTTTCAAAACTATTTTCAGTCATGTCAAAGGGTGACAAATTAAACAAGTACACAGATAAGTTACTGCTACAAATGAAATTTGTATTCTGTTTAATTTTAGTAGTTAAATTGCCAGTTCTAATTATAAAATAAAAAGGAGTACGCTCTGCCATACTACGCAATGCTAATGGCATAGGTCAGCCATTTTGAGTTTTGCGATACGAAGTGACTATTCGCAATATATTGCGAATAGAAAAAAAATTATATTCGCAGTAGAAGTAGGTCACATGATTATTCCTATGCGTGTAGCTATATTATACATTTTTGTTGATGTGTCCTCAGTAGTGTAGTGATATGTGTCTCTGCTTATCATGCGGGAGCTCGAGGTTTGGTTCCTCGTCGGTGAAGTACATTTTTTTTTTCATTTTCAGCAAATACATACAAATATTAAACATTAGGAACTAAAATATAGAACTGAGAAACTCGAAGCATGTGAATAAAGTGTGATGATCGAAGCATATTACTGTCAGCTTGGACCAGAATTATCAGGACATACAAAGTAGGACGGTAACGTAAACAAACATGGATGCCTGGTAACAGTAAGTGTACAGAAACGAAAGTTAACAATTCTTTAACTCGCCTGGGGACACAATTATTTGTAGGGATCGTTATTTGTATTGGGGATACCAGTTCTGGAAAATTATTCTTGATATTTAAACAGGACTAACGTAATGTAAAAATAAAACGGGATGCCAGAAGAATGGACAGAAGTAAGAAGAAGGGTGATTCATTAAAAATTACGGAGAATTCGGCAGAATTAAACTCGCAACAGTGAACATTCCTATTTAAATTAACCACCTTCTTAGACTTCTTAATGGCTCAAACTAAAATTGACTAGTGAGCAGACGCTGTGACATGTTTGTTACTTCCCGCAATTCCATTGCGAATAGAGCCTCCCTAGAATCTTGCGAAATGGATGCGCTATTCACATTTCAATTTCATTCTCAATCTGCATGCGCATGTTGCTATTAGTATTAATAATTATAACATAACTATAACCAAATGTTTCCTAACAAAGTAAGAAGTAAGAAGCCGTCGGCGTTATTCATTGTGGAAACTGTTCAGTTCACATTTATGAGAAATTGAATGGAGAATACAAAAATGCAATAAAAAGTCTAGGAATATTAATATTACGTGAGTTATAAGAAGAATTAGCTTACCGGGAATCAAATAACCAAAATAACTAACTTAAAATAACTAATAAATAACAAATAAACAATAAACAACTTGAAGCAACAAAGGCTTGCTCTCTTGCAGTCGGGGCCATGTCTGCCGTTATTGGAGTCGTTTCCGGCCAAGTTTTACCCGCCGTTTCTGAATACATCCAATCAGAAGCATCATCATCATCATCATCATCCATCATCATCATCATCATCTTCATCATCTTCCACTTCTGCCGTCAAGCGGCGTGGGGAGGAATAATTTGCGTTCCAGCGCCCGGTGGGCGGCACTGGATAGTGTCATTCCGTGTGGTTGTACAATTCTTTTATGTCGTCAATGCAGCCACTTTTGCCTTTGACGTTTATGAGGGGTTCCAGAGTAGACAAGAAACGATGGCGGCGGCGCTTGATCTCGAGGATGCGTACAATAGAGTTCGATATGATATTTTGATGACCGCACTGATGGAGAAGGGGGTCAATCCCTGGTTGGTGAACTGGATAGCGGTCGTCCTACATTCTCGTCGGATTGCTCTCCATTTGGGTGCATGGACTTCAGAGCCACATATTTTAACCCCGGGACTGCCACAGGGATCCGCAATCTCACCGGTGCTCTTTAATGTGTATACGAGCAAAATTGCAAACTTAGAAGCACCAGGGGTTGGAAGAATACTAACATTTGCAGATGATGTTCTTGCATATAGGCAGGGGAGAGATAGGAAGAAAACAGCCCAGGAGCTACAGGCGACAGTAGACAAAGTGATTGACTGGTGCACTGAAATGGGTGCTGTCATCCACCCGGAAAAGGCAGCTGTTTTGTGGTGCTCTCTGGACAACAGGATTGTGAGAGTTGATGTTCCAAGCCTCACGATAGATGGTGGAAGTGTCAACAGAGAGAACAAACTGAAGTATCTGGAAATCACATTTGACAGGAGTCCTTCAAGGATCATGTGGAGACGGTTGTGACAAGATCTCAAAAGAGACTCAACGCACTTTAAACTATGGCTGCAATGGACATTGAGCAGAGAATGCTTTTCAGACTATACCAGCACTTGATCCTCTCGGCGATTGATTATTGACTAGGACTGCTCACTGTCTCAAAGAGTCAGCTGGTGAGATTGGAGCGCATACAGAACGAGGCTATGCGGGTCATTCTGGGATGCACAGTGGTGTGTATGCGGTACATCCTTGGTTTGCCGACTGTTGCTGGTAGGCTCAAGGTGATGCAGGCGAAGTTCATACCTCAGAGTAGCTGCTTACACAGATCACCCACTGCACGAGGCGCTGGACGCAGTTAAGGGCCAGCGACTGATAAGAGGGAAATCATGGAGGGCTCAGGCGGAGGATACGATCAGACAGGTGAGCCCCTTGGAGAACATTAGGCGAGGAGAGGAGTGGATCAGAGTACCAGCGGAGCAGTCAGACTTGTGCAGAGTTATAATCACATTGAGCCGGGAGGGCAGGGAGTGGCCAGCAGGGGCCACAGAAGTGGAAATCCAGCAACTAGTTCAGGATAATGCCCCCCCCCCCCCCGGGTGATGTGATTATCTACACAGATGGTTCAGTGTTGAGAGGTAATAGAAGTGCCTGGGGTTTCTTGGCAAAAGACTAATGGTCGACGTTTTGTGCAAGAGAGCTTGGCATATAATACCACAACATCTAGCTTAAGAATGGAGGTGGAGGCAGTCAGTGCAGCTTTCCGCTGGATGGAGAATACGATACACACACACATCGTGATTGTAACTGACTCAGAAAGCATGCTGAGTAGGGTGAGGACAGGCAAGCTTCGTGCAGAGTGGCTTGCTTCGCTTCGGAAGTCACGGGTGGCAAGCATCGTCTGGATCTTTTCTCCGGGGCATGCTGGTGTGCTGGGGAATGAACAGATTGGCTGGCTCTGCAAAACTTGGTGGAGTATTGATGCATGATAAGGCAGACGTGGTTGCGGCCTTGTGGGAGCACGTGTACACCACGGAGGAGCAAATGGATCACCATGGTCTGGCAAGAATGCAACAGCGTGGAGTGACGAGGGGATCTGGCCGATGCTCGACGCTTAGAGGAAAGGTGAGACGCACATATAATCAGATTGCTACTGGTACTATTGGGGTTGGAACTCTTCGCTAGCTTCTGAGGATGGGTACGGAGCGCTTATTGGAATGCCCCAAATGCTGTGATGTCGGTTCTTAAATCAATCAATCAATCAATCAATCAATCTTCTTGGTCGTCATTCCATTTTCTTCTTGGACGTCGTCGTGGTCTCGTCGCAGATGATCTTTGATGTAAGGCCAGTGATGGTAGTTGCTGGTGTTGCATTCTAACGATAAGGCCAAACCAGTAGGGTGGGACGCCGTCTTTCAATAAATGTGGCACAAGGTGTTGATCCCACAGTCTGTCTGATAGTAGCATTTCTTACTCGGTCTCGGATTGTTAAGTTGGCAGCTCTCCTCAGGCATCTCATTTCGCAGGTGTTGATTTTACGAAGGTGTAATTTGGATCAAGTCCAGGTTTGAGACTGGTAGCATAGGGTTGGTGTGACTATGCTGTTTATTATCTGTCGTTTTGCGGACATGGGTATATTTGGATGTTTCAGTAAGGGTGATAGTTGATATGTAAGTGCACTAGCTTTTTGACATCTGATTTCGATTTCTCTGTCCAATCTGCCAATCAGAAGCAAACGTGGCCATTCATTCATTCATTCATTCATTCATTCATTCATTCATTCAGTAGCATGTCCTTTACAAAATCTCGCTTCCATAACAACCTTCCGTAAAACTCTCGATCATAAGCAAGATGTCCCGCATTCGATACACCCATCTGGAGATCATCCGCCACATCCTGCACCCATCTTCTCTTTGGCCTTCCTCTTCCTCTCTTCCCAGGCATATACCCCACCTTTACTGGTCTCTCCAAACTTTCGTGACGTTTCAAGTGACAAAAATATTTTAACTCTCTTTGTTTTATCGTCTTTAATAGCCAACCTTCTTCGATATTCAGCTCTTGAAGTATGGATGCAGCATATGTTCTTTTCTTTACCCAAGATATTCTTAGAACTCGTCAATAACATTTATATTCAAAGGCATTTATGCGCTGTTCAGCTTGTTTTGTAAGTGTCCAGGTCTTACAAGTGTATGTTGCAAAGGGAAAGATGCATGCTCTTAAAAATCAAATTTTTGTAGTTCTGTCTGTCACATTTCATAATTTATTAAATTGTTTTAGTCTTTGAAGAGCAATCGCTAGTCGTCGTTTAATTTCTTTCATTGCGTCACCGTTGTTGGTAATCAATGACCCAAGATATTCAACATTTTCTACCACCTCCAATTTTTTCTCATTAACATATATTTCTTTCTCCATAATAGTTGTATCTGTATGCATTATCTTTGTTTTTGCTATGTTAAGATATAAGTTGCGATTTTCACTATTCAATTTGGTTGAGGCTATTAAGTTTTCTATACCATTCTGTGTTGTTGTCGCGTAACGTATTCTACTAGGATGGAATTGGACCAAAGTAGATACTAAATAGACTTCTACGAATAGAGAATCTAACCACTGCTGAAGAAGCGATCAAATGGCTCGCAATTCTAGAAGAATGATTATCAAAGTCCCAGACTGGATCACTACTTCTAAACAGTGCCAGGCGGAAAGTTATGACGACTAACTGTACTAACACAAGAAGACAGTATGTCAAGTTATTCCTGCTAACGTGCCTGGAAGAATAATGAGCCCCCACTGCCTAATGTATTCTCACACAACAGGAGATAAGACAGAATGATACGTATAGATGTAATCCTTTCACTCGTCACACAATATGATGATGCTAATGCTAATCCTATAATGACAGACGCAGTTGTTAAAAGTACAAAGATAATATAACGTTT
The DNA here is from genome assembly GCA_014155875.1 of Cepaea nemoralis. Taxonomy (NCBI): domain Eukaryota; kingdom Metazoa; phylum Mollusca; class Gastropoda; order Stylommatophora; family Helicidae; genus Cepaea; species Cepaea nemoralis. Next base: position 21,370 of record JACEFZ010003466.1, on the reverse strand, counting down.
AATACTAGAAGAACACTACGTGAGCCCCACTGGGAACTCACTGACATAAAAGAGATACGCAGATCCCTGAACTTTCTACAAGATGCTCAGTTAGAGGCCATAATCATAGACGTCTAGCCAATAGTGGACAAATTAGGATTGCTGTGCAGTGGCAAACGGGTGGGTAGCCACTCATCTGATAATCCTTAGCCTCCTGGATGGTAAGCTGGCAGTGCTGACTGGATCGTGGTATGGACTCCACTCTCTGCTGCATCAAGTGAGTGGTTCGTAGCTCAATCACCGGTCGTGACTACGGCTACAGTTGATCAGGGTGCAGGCTCTGTGGAATGACAGTGAGAAGGAGTGAATAATCCTTCAAGACAGAATTGTAAAATTCTTTTGGCCAGGTCATTGTCCTGTATGGCATGACTTGTCTCATAAATTTCAATAGCATGTATTATCTCGATTTGTTCACATTGTTCACAATCTCAATTTAACACATTTTGATTCCTTATCTGAAATCTACAACAGCACACTGATCTAATGGAAACAGCACACAAATGATATCCTCTTCTCTATGCTGACATTTAGATCAAACATGTACAACCACAATGCTCTACTTCAAAGACCAAAATTCCAAATATATATATCTAAGTCATGATTAATCATGGAAACATGAACCACAATTCACATAATGACTTAACAGTACATATAGGATGACTTCAATGGAATGAAACTCAGACGCCACAACGCCGACGTCACATACACATTAACAAACCATTAAATCGAGTGAAAACACCACACATCATTTGCCAAGTATGGAAACACACAAACTACACTCCACACGATGAATTAACAATCACATATTGATGAATTCCATAGAATGACATGAAATCACACACAACAACTATAACTTCACGATGTACACGAGTGAACCATTAAAATCAATGAAACCCCCCCAAGTTCACTTAAACGAGTTATGAGTTGTACTACTAGCAAGTCTTCCTTATATTAATTAAAACATAATTAATTATCTAGAAGATTTCTTAGCTAGGTTTAAGATTATTTTCACTATACACAAGAACAATATTAGGGTTGGAGACTTCCCCCAAGGGTTGAACTTTGTTAAGTGGGCCATATTGGACCAACATGGTAGTAATCGGACTATGGGCCAGATACGAGATTAATAAAGAATAATTAATAATAAAGAATAATTAATTGTAACTATTCACTCTCTGAACTAATTCCTTCAACTAATAAGCATTTTATCTAGAGAATACGCTAGTTCCGAAGTTAAGTACATAATTAATTTATCTTAACTCTAATCGTCTACTGACTAACTCAGGTGTCCTTCCGCAGGTGGATACCTAATTTCGAGGATCACGTAATGTAATTTATCCATGTTTCTAATGCCACATGTGACGAGCTTTGCGTTTTACCCTTGTCGGCAAGCCACATGGCGCAAACATGGTCCTAATTCTAATATTAGTTAATTAACACTATTTTAATTAATAGTATCTATTATCAATCGGCATGGCCTTTAGATTTTGCCGGCAGTTCGACACACAGAAAAATATTTAACAAAATTTATTAACTCACCCTGCAACTAGATTTTGACTGGCCTATCGGGAGTGGAGACTATCATTGGCTTTTCTATGTTTTAGAGTGTTTTTAGGCTTAACAAGAGCCAGCAATAAAATATGTTTAAACACAGACAGGTGTTCACTTTAGCCAATTGACGGGATAGTAGCTCCTTGCTCCCTCCAGGTTGCTATCAAAATGGCAGAAGTTAGGGTGCTACCGGAAGTTAACTTCTCATCCAGGAGAGTTCCCTTCCTGTGGCCAAATTATTATTCGCAGCCAAAACTGAATATAAAATTCAGCCTGACTTGATTTCTTGGCTTGTAAACGAACTCTACCCTACATCTACTTCTAACTATAAGAAGAAATAGTATTTAACTCTCTCTATAGTTTTATGTATATAAATACCTAACCAAAGACGATTTATCTAATATTTGAAAATATAGATAAAAATAAAAATTACTACAGGATACATAGAGGGGTTTACTGAGGGCTATCTCCATCTAGTAACAAAACGATCTGAGAGGTGGGCCAACCTGTCACAAATGCCCATCGTTCAAAAAAAGTTGGAGAAGCAACTTTTTCTCCAGCCCGAACTCTCATATAGTTTTGTCAGCCCTTACTCTGACGTTTCTGGGTCATTTGGACAGGTCCCCCTCTTCATCAATAGCACAATGTCTACTCAAAAAATCAGCCCCTACATTCTGACTGCCCGGAATGTATTCCTACTCTGAATGCATAAGGCTGTAATAGTAAGGACCACCTCATCAACCGGGTGTTCAGTTGTTTAGATGATGCAAGAAACATAAGGGGTTGGTGGTCACTTTGTACCGTAAATTCCGTCCCATACAGGTATGGTTGAAATTTCTGAATAGCCCAGACCAAAGCTAGGCATTCCTTCTCAATGGTAGAGTAGTTTTTCTCAGCCCCGTTGAGTTTCCGGCTTGCGTATGCTACAGGGAATAACATTTCTGCTTGTTCCCGGCCGGGTTGTAATAACGTTGCCCCAATTCCCACATTGCTCGCGTCCGTCCTCAGCGTGAATGGGCGAGACAAATCTGGTAACTGTAATACTGGTCTATCAGTGAGCTTGTCCTTTAATGCGGTGTATGCTTCTTCGCATTCAGGAGTCCACTTTACTTGTTCTGGTGCCGCTTTTTTTGTTGCATCAGTCAATGGTGCTACAAGCACATTAAAGTTCTTAATGAATTTTTGATAGAAACCCCCCCAAGGATACAAAGGATCGCACGTCTTTCTTTGTCCTGGGTCTGGTAGCCTTCAACAGCTTCTCAATATTCTTCTGTTCCTGGGAACATGTGTCCTTGCGTTACTGTATGCCCCAGGAACTCCAGCTGGCTAAAAGCTAACTGGCATTTAGCAGGTCTAGCAGGTCAGTCCCGTCTCCGCCAATCTTCCCAACAGCCTGTCTAGGGACTTTAGGTGACTCTCAAACGTCTCTGAAGCAATTAAAATATCATCCATGAAGTTGCTAATATTAGGGTCCTTCAGTGGATCTAGTAATAACCGCATCATGCGTGTGAACACCCCAGGGGCGTTACTTAACCCAAAAGGAAGCACGTTGAACTCATAATGGCCATCTGCTGTGCTGAAGGCTAAATATGGTCGGATGTCCTTCTTGACCGGTATCTGGTAATATCCTTTACTAAGATCTACCTTGGAAAAGTATTTGGCTTTACTAAGTTTGGCAAATAACAGTCCCTGATCCGGTAAGGGTTCAGCTTGAAATTCCGTCACTCCGTTTAGTTGGCGGTAATCAATACATAGCCTATGCTCACCACTTGGCTTCCGTAGGAGCACTACACTGGCGCTGTAAGGAGATTCTGAGTGAGAAATGATCCCTTCCTTGAGAAGATACTTAATCTCTTCTTGTAACGCGTCCTGTTTAGCATATGGGATCGGATAGTGTTTTTGTCGGACTGGGTCCAAGGTATTTAATTTCATGTCAAATTCGACCAGTTTTGTCCTACCCGGCTTATCTGTTAGCACTGAGGCATGAGACCTTAGAACTCGTCTCATCTTCTCTAACTCGGACGTCTCCAAGTCAGGGTTGATGAGGACATCGTTCACCGTCTCTTGAGGCTTCAGAGGATACTCCACCCCTGAGTTTTCTCCCTCTTCAACCTCAGTTGCCACCGACAGAGCCATCAGATGCACCGGTGGATCATTTAATCTTTCCACAAATTTTTTGAGTAAATTGATGTGGAAAATCTTATGTTTACCCCTAATGGAAATTTTGTAATTGGTGCGGGACAATTTCTCTAAAATGGGGAAAGGACCCTGCCAGCCAATTTCAAGTTTGTTATTTCCTTGGGGTAACAATAATAAAACCTTGTCGCCTACCTCAAGCGCCCTATCTTTAGTTTTCTTATTGTAATAGGATGCATGTTTCTTTCTGGCACGCCGGAGGTTGGAGTTAGCCAATTTCCATCCGGTTTCCAGTTTCTGTTTTAGCTCTCCTACATACTGCGAAGCAGTGAGGACTGTTTCATCCACTCCCTCTTCTGTCCAGGTCCTCATTACTGCCTCTAACGGTCCCTTTATAGGCCTCCCGAACAACAAGGTAGCAGGTGGAAGGCCTGTGGAAGCATGGGGGACTTCCCGGTAAGCAAACAATGCTGCCGGAATGTATTCATCCCATCGTTCAGGCTTTTCCTGGGCTAACTTGCGTAGGATAGACATGAGAGTCCCGTTAAACCGTTCCACTGTCCCATTGGACTGGGGGTGGTACGGGCTGGTATGAATATGGCACGTTCGGAACAAGTTGAAAACCTCTTCCATAAGTTTTCCCCGGAACTGTGACCCATTGTCAGTTAAGATTTGGTGGGGAAAGCCTACTCTAGTAAAGATGTGTACCAGGGCATCAGCTACCTTCTTGGAGTCTATACCGGGTAACGGTATGGCTTCAGACCACATAGTACAAGTGTCCACAAGAGTTAGAATATAAGCATTCCTCCTCTTAGAACGAGGCAGAGGACCTACAATGTCTACTGCTACCCGCTCAAACGGTGTACTCAGAATGGGCATCTCCCCTAAGGTAACGGGGACAGTCCAATGTTTTGGTGACACGCGTTGACACTCCGGACATGACTTGACATATCTTTGTATATCAGCTGTCATTCCCGGCCAGAAATAGTGGCACAAAATACGTTGGGTAGTAGCCCCTACCCCCATATGTCCACTGAACGATATGGTATGACCCATATGTAATATTCGGTCACGATATGTTTTAGGCACGACAAGTTGCCCATGTTCGGTACCTGTAGTTCCCGCCCTACGGTACAATAACTTGTCTTTTACATAGAAATTTCCCACCACAGGGGGATTCCTAGCTTTTGGCAGTTTGCCAAAACAAGGTGTTAAAGTTGGACATTCATTTTGTGCAGCCCTAATCTCCCGAGGTAGAGGGTTGATTGGGAGTACAGGTTCATGTGGATGTACAACCTGACTCCGGGTCTCCACAGCTGCCATTATCATGGGTGATGATGGTTCTCCTAAATATACATACTTACATCTTAGCATGAAAGGGTATACAGGATCATCAATCACTGCCGCTGAAATGAGTCCAGTGACATACTTTGATGTCACATTTACTTTGGCTATCTTAGCAGTTATTGTTTGGGAGCTCCTGGTAGCACCCCTAACTGCCACAGTTTGTTCAGTTAACTGTGAGGGTTTCACTAACTGACTAGCTATGATGGCGTCATATTGTAGTCCGGTGTCATAGAGACACTCCACGGGACTACCATCAACCAAGATAGTTTCAACTGTGGGTGGCCTAGTTACCTTACTTGAACCTACGTTCTGTTGGGTACTCGCCCCCATAATCATACACGCAGCATACTGGGTTGGGGGTTTATTCTTGCACACGCTCGTGTGGTGATCATTGTTTTTGCAGTTCTTGCAGTAAGGTTTACCCCATCCACTATTGTTCGCTGGCGGTTTTTGTTTTTGGAAACCAGGATTTTGGTGCGGACCCCCAGTGTGCCCTCTGGTGTCCTTACCGTAAGAGTTGTTCTGCTGAAAACCCTTATTCTGTGTTGCAGGAGTATTTTGAGCAGTAGAAGAATTACTAGATTTAGTGGCAGCTACTTCGCCATGGGCAGTTAAATATCGTTCGGCTAGTGAGATAACCTCCTCTAGCCGAGCACCACCATTCTCTGCAATAAAGGTTGCTAGCTGTTTTGGAAGAACATCTTTAAATTGCTCAACAAGTATTAGTTCCGCCAGCCCGTCATAAGTAGCATCCAAATCACTCAGTTCTACCCACTTGTTAAAATAAGTGTGTAACCGTGAGGCGAACTGAGGAAATGATTCTCCTTGTGACCGTTTGGCTGTACGGAACTTCAACCTGTAGGCACTGGAAGTTAACTGATATCGTTTCAAGAGAGCATTTTTGAGTGTATCAAAGTCCTTCTCAAGACCTGGAGGGAGTTTTGCAAACACGTCATACGCTGGACCGCGAAGTGCTTGGGAGAGTTTAATATTAAATTTATCCTTAGGCAGATTGTAGGCTTCACACATTAACACAAATTTGTCAAGATATTCATCCATCTGATCCTCCTTCGGGTCGAAGTGGGCCAGTGGAAAACTCATTGATCCTGGAGTACTATGTGGTCCTGAGGAAATGTCTTGGCTGTCAGTTGGAGAGCTGGCACTGCTAAATCTGGAGGCATCAGGATTTTGTAGTTCTAATCTCCTCAGTTCTAACTCGTGCTGTCTTAACTGCTCAGCTAATTTCAACTCCTTGTCCAGTTCTGCTTGCTTCAACTGGTTGTCCAATTCAGCTTGCTTCAACTGGTTGTCCAATTCCGCTTGTTTCAACTGGTTGTCTAATTCAGCTTGTTTCAACTGGTTGTCCAATTCAGCTTGTCGCATCTTCTCTCTGGATTCAATTTCCGCCATCTGGATTTGTAATTTAATTCTTTCCTCTCGTTCTTCCTTCTCTCTATCCTTGATGATGTCCCTTTGTTCTCGGCGCCACTCTCTTCCTTCTTCTATTACATATTTGTTCAACTCTACACCCTCATAACCTAACAATGTTCCTTGTTCTCGCAGTTCCTCCTTAGTAGGTGGCTTTTCAGAAGACATGTTAGTTATGTAATAAGATGATATCTGTTGATACACCTGGATAACTCACTCACTTAATCAAGAATGTGTTTGTCGCAAAGATTCACAAATATCTTCAATGACAAGCATAAAAAATGTTACACATTGACACAACACTTACCCGTTTGCCAGCAATTCACCTTTGCCCTAACTTATGTTAACTTATATCTATTCTTATGTTAATCCTATGTTATAAGTATATATATATTAACTAGTATGATTAGTAGCTATCTCTATTTAGTGACTGAAAGTTAGAAATATCTATGAAGTTGGATACTCGACTGAACCCAACAATCTATAGGATTGTCATGCCCGGACCGAGCCACCAGTGTCGCGTAACGTATTCTACTAGGATGGAATTGGACCAAAGTAGATACTAAATAGACTTCTACGAATAGAGAATCTAACCACTGCTGAAGAAGCGATCAAATGGCTCGCAATTCTAGAAGAATGATTATCAAAGTCCCAGAATGGATCACTACTTCTAAACAGTGCCAGGCGGAAAGTTATGACGACTAACTGTACTAACACAAGAAGACAGTATGTCAAGTTATTCCTGCTAACGTGCCTGGAAGAATAATGAGCCCCCACTGCCTAATGTATTCTCACACAACAGGAGATAAGACAGAATGATACGTATAGATGTAATCCTTTCACTCGTCACACAATATGATGATGCTAATGCTAATCCTATAATGACAGACGCAGTTGTTAAAAGTACAAAGATAATATAACGTTTAATACTAAAAGAACACTACGTGAGCCCCACTGGGAACTCACTGACATAAAAGAGATACGCAGATCCCTGAACTTTCTACAAGAAAATCATAGACTTCTAGCCAATAGTGGACAAATTAGGATTGCTGTGCAGTGGCAAACGGGTGGGTAGCCACTCATCTGATAATCCTTAGCCTCCTGGATGGTAAGCTGGCAGTGCTGACTGGATCGTGGTATGGACTCCACTCTCTGCTGCATCAAGTGAGTGGTTCGTAGCTCAATCACCGGTCGTGACTACGGCTACAGTTGATCAGGGTGCAGGCTCTGTGAATGACAGTGAGAAGGAGTGAATAATCCTTCAAGACAGAATTGTAAATTCTTTTGGCCAGGTCATTGTCCTGTATGGCATGCTTGTCTCATAAATTTCAATAGCATGTATTATCTCGATTTGTTCACATTGTTCACAATCTCAATTTACACATTTTGATTCCTTATCTGAAATCTACAACAGCACACTGATCTAATGGAAACAGCACACAAATGATATCCTCTTCTCTCTGCTGACATTTAGATCAAACATGTACAACCACAATGCTCTACTTCAAAGACCACATTCCAAATATATATTCTAAGTCATGATTAATCATGGAAACATGAACCACAATTCACATAATGACTTAACAGTACATATAGGATGACTTCAATGGAATGAAACTCAGACGCCACAACGCCGACGTCACATACACATTAACAAACCATTAAATCGATGAAACACCACACATCATTTTCCAAGTATGGAAACACACAAACTACACTCCACACGATGAATTAACATCACATATTGATGAATTCCATAGAATGACATGAAATCACACACAACAACTATAACTTCACGATGTACACGAGTGAACCATTAAAATCAATGAAACCCCCCCAAGTTCACTTAAAGAGTTATGAGTTGTACTACTAGCAAGTCTTCCTTATATTAATTAAAACATAATTAATTATCTAGAAGATTTCTTAGCTAGGTTTAAGATTATTTTCACTATACACAAGAACAATATTAGGGTTGGAGAATTCCCCCAAGGGTTGAACTTTGTTAAGTGGGCCATATTGGACCACATGGTAGTAATCGGACTATGGGCCAGATACGAGATTAATAAAGAATAATTAATAATAAAGAATAATTAATTGTAACTATTCACTCTCTGAACTAATTCCTTCAACTAATAAGCATTTTATCTAGAGAAATACGCTAGTTCCGAAGTTAAGTACATAATTAATTTATCTTAACTCTAATCGTCTACTGACTAACTCAGGTGTCCTTCCGCAGGTGGATACCTAATTTCGAGGATCACGTAATGTAATTTATCCATGTTTCTAATGCCACATGTGACGAGCTTTGCGTTTTACCCTTGTCGGCAAGCCACATGGCGCAAACATGGTCCTAATTCTAATATTAGTTAATTAACACTAATTTTAATTAATAGTATCTATTATCAATCGGCATGGCCTTTAGATTTTGCCGGCATTTCGACACACAGAAAAATATTTAACAAAATTATTATTAACTCACCCTGCAACTAGATTTTGACTGGCCTATCGGGAGTGGAGACTATCATTGGCTTTTCTATGTTTTAGAGTGTTTTTCGGCTTAACAAGAGCCAGCAATAAAATATGTTTAAACACAGACAGGTGTTCACTTTTAGCCAATTGACGGGATAGTAGCTCCTTGCTCCCTCCAGGTTGCTATCAAAATGGCAGAAGTTAGGGTGCTACCGGAAGTTAACTTCTCATCCAGGAGAGTTCCCTTCCTGTGGCCAAATTATTATTCGCAGCCAAAACTGAATATAAAATTCAGCCTGACTTGATTTCTTGGCTTGTAAACGAACTCTACCCTACATCTACTTCTAACTATAAGAAGAAATAGTATTTAACTCTCTCTCTATAGTTTTATGTATATAAATACTAACCAAAGACGATTTTATCTAATATTTGAAAATATAGATAAAAATAAAAATTACTACAGGATACATAGAGGGGTTTACTGAGGGCTATCTCCATCTAGTAACAAAACGATCTGAGAGGTGGGCCAACCTGTCACAGTTGTGAATAGCAATACTGTATCATCAGCATATATGATCACGTGATCTTGACCGCGAATGCCCGAAGGCGACAGAGAGCCTCTGTGGCGAAGTGGTCAAGCCGTTTGACTCGTGCTCCGAAAGTCGTGGGATCGATTCCGGGCCGCGTCCTTCGGTTTACGAGTTAAATGTTTCGGAGACTCCTGTGGGTCGTCGCTTAAAGCTACGGAGTTCGTGCTTTGTGCGACGTTTTCCGTGCTGCGGAAAGAGACCGAGTCATATGGGATAAAAACCAGTGCAATGAAGTCGACCCTGTCGACTTTTACGCGACTTTTTAAGCCCAAAGGCCACATCAAATCAAAGTAACTACAACAGGTATTAAGTTCCTAACATCGTCACAGGTGACATGATCGATGTCTTAGAAGTCTGTGGAACAGACCAAGACACCGAGCTGAATATAAATCACTGAATCATTGCTCAATCAACACAAACATTGTAACATTTACAGACCACTCAAAAGAGTGAACTAAAATACAGTATGAAGGTTATAAAAGAGACACAATTACAGTTCAAGTGAACGAAAGACATTTTATAAAAACACACATGACAACAAATGTTACATTTCTCACAACAAGACAAAACATGGAATATCCACTCACCCTGTAAAGTATCAGTCGTCTCCTTCCCCTTCGACACGTATAGCAAATCTGTGGTAACAGTTGCCACTTTCTTCATTAGAACACCTCACATGAAAGTAATCATTACCGCCTGTAACGTGAGACGCAGAGGTGTTTCCACGGCACAAGGGCCAGGCTCTATACTGGCCAACATCTACTGACACGTCCTAGTCGCGAGTCCTGGGCAACAGGTCCCTTCGGGGTCCTGGCTAAGTCAGTAGGATCGCTGATTCCCCCGAAGTCGGAGAGTATCTGCCTGCACGGCGAGGAACCACCAGTCTGCATACCAATAAGCCAGACATGAGACAACGGATACTCACGCAAACCTCAGGTCCTGTATGACATCATACTAATGTTGGACAACAGGATGCCTTCATCCGACATACAGGACCTTGCGCTGGAGTTCATAGCCAGCGAATAGAAGCAAGCACAGCCACTTGTAAATCTTTGTGTGCACAAACCGCTGCCTCATATTACGACAACTTCATATCATAACAAAGAATGCCCCGTGCCCTGATATCACCTCACGATTACATGAGCTCGGGATGGGCTCGCATGAATTTGTGGCTCAGTTGGTAGGGCCCAAACTTCTTGGGGTTTTGGTTTCTTCTTCTTCTGCGTTCATCCAGGGAGTTTATTATTATTATTATTGTTATAATAATAATAATTATTATTGGATGTGATTGCGGTGTGCCTGTTTACAGCAGAGCTGCATTCTTGCGCCGTTAGGCCGCCACATCCGATTTCTGCGAGCATTTGTTGACTGGGTTAATCTTCCCGGGGTTTTCTTAGGACATTTGACTCTCACTCATTCATTGTCAGGTGTTAATCAGATATGCCTGAGCTACCGTATGGCAGTAGACGGTACTACCTGCTTTCTGTCAGCGCCGAATGTTGGGGGGGGGGGGGGGGGGGGGGGGGGCGCTTACCAAACCCGACACCCCGCATTGTGCCAACGGCTTCGAGCGGAAGAGCGCAATTGGGAGAGTACAAACCTTATCCTGGTGCGAGGAAATGCAACCCAAAGAGAAAATAGTCATGGCAGGGCAGACCAGGCCCTAAGCTTTGGTTGGCAGTTGGTCTAGGATCGAAGCTCCGACAGGCGGACAGTTAGAGCATTGCTTTGCTGATCCGGCAGCTTCTGCAGCTTGTCTTGTTCCAGATGTATAGGTGTTAACTTTCCTCTGGAGTGAACTAGGCAGGCCGAGAGAGGGACCATGCTGCATGGACACCACATGGTTTCTTTATTTTAGCCGAGGCTTTGTGCTATGGAGAGGCAATAACTCCATCCCTGGTCTTAACCGGTCACGGAATTTTTCTTTATTTGACTCTCACTGTTGTGATGTTATCCTCCATCCCATCTGGCCCATTTAGAGCAGCCGATGACATCCCGTTCAGCTCTCAAGGGAAGGCAGGGGTAGACCATGGGCATTCCCCGCCATCCAAGGAGTCTTCATGGAACAGCAAGGGATAGGACAGCTTGAGTTGGTTGAGGGCTTATACCCCAGTGGGGGATACAAAGATTTATCACATAACATCTCCAGATGTATTAACCCACTATGTCCCAGAGAGGTGTTATTCTAAATTGTAGCCAATACAAATATATATATATATATATATATATATATATATATATAAGCTCAATACGTTCGACCACGCTTTGCAGGTAAACGCCGTCTTGCCCGTTGAATCATCAGTGATTTCATCCGCGCAGTCTGCCAAATCCTGTCTTCACATGCTGGGTAGGCATACCCTAGTTCACCGCTTGGTTTGACACCAAATCGGCTACCCACGCCTGGTTTAGCCAGCCTCTCACAGCTGTTGACCGGGGGGTGGCCGCTGTCGCATGCTGACAGCTACTAGGAGCCACAGGCACGAGCTGGGTGTCAGGCTTGGACCAGTGGGGGATGGGTCCTGAAGAGGACATGAGAGTCGTCCTTACCAAAGGAATTATCTTTTGTTTTAGTTTATGCTGTGTGACTTCTGCAGTGTGCAATAAAGACCGCAACAGAAAATTGTTTTTCGAGTATCAAATCGACAGTGATCGATAGGGATCTAGAACTACCGAGTGTGATTTGTTTTATGCTGCCCTTTTAAAATTATTCACTGTGATTAGATCGTCAAATGTACCAGTAAATGGGCCTTCACTTATTGCGAAAGCAGAAGAATTTGCACGTCTTGGAGGTTAGAGAGACTGGAATTGTAGTGCTGGATGGTTGGATCATCCCCCCCCCCCCCAAAAAAAAAACAAAAAAACACGGCATTGCAACACGTACAAGAATGTGTGTGGAGAGAAACAGTCAGTCCACAAAGCAATGACTGACTCTGATTACGAGGAGCCCTGACTGCAAGGACTTGATGTTCAGATGATGCAGTCTCACCATTTTGTGCCTTTAAACTGGCCATGGGAAGACATTTTTCACAAGCCAAGAAGCTTGGCAAAATCATAGACTTTTTCTTTAATTAATTTGGAAATGTTCATCTGACTTTAATTAGGTACTACATTTTCCGTTACCGAACGTTTCCGGCGACGTTTCAAACGGCGATTTACGTTTTCTTGTTATTGTTCCCCAGTATTAAGGATTATATAGTACTCGTTATATTAGACGTTGCCGCTTGATTTAGTATAAATAATTAAATTGCGCATCCTTTCTTACGCGTACTGTGAAATTTTCAAATATTTTAGTCAACGGGGTCATCCCAAACAGAAATTATTAAGATTGTATGCTAAGATGCGTCATGTTAAATTTCAATGGCGGGAATATAGCGGTTTTCCGTGTCATAATACAGCGATGATCATTTTTTTTCTTCTTATGGATTATTCAGAACGACGAGATTATAATGATGCACGTTTGCATTCACGACCCATTCTAGTATTTAGGAGTGGAGGAAGAGGCTGGAGGAAGACGGAGTTTGAGGTTTTTATTTGAATTTTGCGTTCAAAATAAAATGCTGAGTTATCCCCCTTAGCGCAAAAAACCAAGAGCGGTTATCTGCCCTTAGCTTACGTGTTTTGTGGTCACACTTTCCATAGTGGGATTCTGATGGGTCAATGTTAAATAATAACTGACATACAAAAATTAATATCTCAGCTTACAATTGACGTACAGACTTGAATAAGGTGTCGTTGGATTTGTTTTTTCAAGAGGTATCCAACTATGCAGTTATATAATTAAAAAGCAATTTAGAAAAATGTTACTAAAGTACCTAACTTTAATGTTCCGCTTTCTAAAAATAATTAAACATTTCAACATGTCTGATATTGTATTGCTATTTATTTGTTCACTAACTGTGTTTCCTAAGTGGTACAATCATTTTACTCAACGCTACTGCATGGTATTAGTGTAAATTAGTGTAAATGTGTGCAGTCTGGATAAGTAGAATACCTTCGGCCCCTGTGACTTCTACTTATCCAGACTCCACTGTATATATATTAGTCGTATGATTCAATATACATGTAACACATAGACTGTACAGCATACCCACATTTTCAGGGGCGGTTCTGTAAGCTGACACATAGCTTGCTTCAACTGATGTGCTTAGGTTGTCAATAACAAGCTTGCCATTGTCACCTGTTCACGATCTCAACAGCAGCACACTTGTCAGGGACATCATAAAGTATTCTCAAGTGTATTCAAATTAGACACAATGGTTTTGAAAGTTGGATTGTTCTTTTTATCTGGGCAGGAGAAATGTTAACAATTTTTAGAGATCAGTTTCACAGTTCAGTCAAAATCCGACACCGCGGGGCTTGGAATATTCTCAAATGAACTTTGCACTGATGAAAAAAAAAAGTAGGAATATTTGTTAGCCAAATTGGAAAAAATATCGACCGTGTAAAGGAATAGCTCGGCCAAATTTATAAAAATTAGCAAAATTTGTTAGCCAAAGAGGAAAAATACTGACAAAGTAAAGAAATATCTAGTCCAAATTTATAAAAAGTAGGAAAATGTGCTAACCAAATGGGAAGAAATACTGGCAAAGTAAAGAAATAACGCGCCCAAACTTAAAAATCATGGTGACAGACCCACATGGTTATATACCAGTCGACACTCGGTGGCTGATGTGGCACATGGTGACAGACAGACCCACATTGTGATAGATCAGTCGACACTCAGTGGCTGATGTGGCACATGGTGACAGACCCACATTGTGATAGATCAGTCAACACTCGGTGGCTGATGTGGCACATGGTTACAGACCCACATTGTGATAGATCAACCGACACTCGGTTTCTGATGTGGCAAATGGTGACAGAACCACATTGTGATAGATCAGTCGACACTCGGTGGTTGATGTGGTACATGGTGACAGACAGACCCACATTGTGACAGATCAGTCGACACTCGGTGGCTGATGTGGCACATGGTGACAGACAGACCCACATTGTGATAAATCAGTCGACACTCGGTGGCCGATGTGGCACATGGTGACAGACAGACCCACATTGTGATAAATCAGTGACACTCGGTGGCTGATGTGGCACATGGTGACAGACAGACCCACATTGTGATAGATCAGTCGACACTCGGTGGCTGATGTGGCACATGGTGACAGACAGACCCACATTGTGATAGATCAGTCGACACTCGGTGGCTGATGTGGCACATGGTGACAGACAGACCCACATTGTGATAGATCAGTCGACACTCGGTGGCTGATGTGGCACATGGTGACAGACAGACCCACATTGTGATAGATCAGTCGACACTCGGTGGCTGATGTGGCACATGGTGACAGACAGACCCACATTGTGATAGATCAGTCGACACTCGGTGGCTGATGTGGCACATGGTGACAGACAGACCCACATTGTGATAGATCAGTCGACACTCGGTGGCTGATGTGGCACATGGTGACAGACAGACCCACATTGTGATAAATCAGACGACGCTCGGTGGCCGATGTGGCACATGGTGACAGACAGACCCACATTGTGATAGATCAGTCGACGCTTGGTGGCTGATGTGGCACATGGTGACAGACAGACCCACATTGTGATAGATCAGTCGACACTCGGTGGCTGATGTGGCACATGGTGACAGACAGACCCACATTGTGATAGATCAGTCGACACTCGGTGGCTGATGTGGCACATGGTGACAGACAGACCCACATTGTGATAGATCAGTCGACACTCGGTGGCTGATGTGGCACATGGTGACAGACAGACCCACATTGTGATAGATCAGTCGACACTCGGTGGCTGATGTGGCACATGGTGACAGACAGGCCCAAATTGTGATAGATCAGTCGACACTCGGTGGCAGATGTGACACATGGTGACAGGCAAAACCACATTGTGATAGATCAGTCGACACTCGGTGGATCATGTAGCACATGAAGACAGACAGACCCTCATGGTTATAGATCAGTCGACACTCGGTGGCTGATATGGCACATGGAGACAGACAGACCCACATTGTGATAGATCAGTCGACACTCGGTGGCTGATGTGGCACATGGTGACAGACAGACCCACATTGTGATAGGTCAGTGTCAACAACCAATGTGTCAGGCATCATCGGATTACTTCTCCCACACCACACAAGAAACTTGCAAGTCGTGTGAGAGGAAATGAATGAAACATTTTATTGCCGTTGGCTCTTTGCATTTACAGAACAGTCGCTATCAAATCACACACAAAGCCACAGAAATGCCTATCATTAGTTTCCTACACCCTATTGCTAATCTCTATCTACTTGGCTACACAAAAACTCCTATCGACACTAAACGATGTGCTCGCTACGAAGTCAGTCCCCAGTCTGACTTTCCTACCCGCGTGCCTACACAGCACGCGGAAGGACGCTGTGCGTCCTTCGGCTTTTTGCGTGCTGTCACCCTCAGCACGCCTATAGCAGCCGTCTTTGGTTGAGTGGCAATCCACTTCTGCGTGGCTATCATGTAGGCGTGATTCTGTCGTGACCAGAGTGCTATCTATCTGGTCGACGCCTCTGTGTCTCATGAGAGAACTAGTTAATAGTCCCCCTTCCTATCACCTACCCTGCCCTCATATCGGGGCACTGTGTTACCTCTAATCTACTTGAGGTTGACCACTCTTCCCGGTGGTCTTCTATCTTGAGGCAGCCCCCCAGATCCCTATCTTTCAGTCTTTGACACACACCCTCCCCTCCTGTGTTGCGTCATCAACTTTGACTCATTGGTTGTGACGCAAGAGGTGTCTAACAAAAAATTAGTGTATCTAATTTTTGTCAAAGACTGTTAGATAACCTGGTTTTTGGGTAACTTACTAGACTTCTACTGACTCTTGTCACAATGTAGTATCACTTTACTTGGCTACTGGCAATCGCCACAAACTTGTCTGGTTGGCGTGAGCCCTATTCTCAACCGCAATATTATATTAATTAGAGGTATGTCTGAACCGGACCGTTGTCAAATAGTAAATTAACTCACTACCCATACAAAGTTGACTTTCTTAGGGTCAACACATGAATTGCTTCATGTCCCCCATATAATATTAAACAACCATTACACAAGCTGTGTGCGACAGGCTTTACCTATCTCGCTTCCGCGTGTAAAGTTATCTTTCACTGTTAAGTTAGAGTTTCGTTGTCTATTGTGTCCCCTGACCCCAGAGTTATCTCTCTTTGATCTACCAAAAATGTATGCAATTTACTGTTTGTTTTCCTGTATGTTTGCGTGTTTGAATCTACCTAATAGTATAATCTAATCTCTAACATGTGTATCTATCTATCATGTGTATGTAAGTTAGTTTTCAAGTGCCATAATTCGGTTAAATGTGGCCACAAACAAGTGTATAACACTAATTCGTGACTACGTTTCCGTCTTATGAGACTTAAAATACTTTCTCTAAGATCTACACTAAACTACGCACAACACATACAAGACAGCACATTTTCACCATTGAAAGCCAACATTTGACGCAGACAACAAATAAAAAGTCGCGTTGAGCGGCAGAAAAATTCTGCTGACTGTCCCCATTCTCTCCTGTATTTTTCATTCTCTCTCACTTTCACACTTCTGTCACACATCTTTCACCCTCACCATAATTTAAAAACCTTGGAGTGACACTGTACAAGTTTGGCTCAGTTTGACAAAGTTGAGCTCATTGACTGTGCGTAAATTGCTGCACGAGTCATGTATATACAACATATTTATATGTAAGAGAAAGGGTTGATGGTTTGTACCCTGGTATTATGAACTACTATATTCTACTGCAATAATACTCTAAATACTGACATACTAATACTACTTCTATAAATGTGTATTTAATGTGTTACCTATTCTAATCTAATTTTGTCACATTAATCCTAATATTTACCTAATTTAAGGGACGTAATCTAACTATTTAAAATGAAATTGATGTGAGATGAGTTATGTACCTTTCTGACATGGGTAATGTGAGATGTAATGAATTATGTACCTTTCTAAAATGGGTAATGTGAAATGAAATTATAACTAATGTTTTTAATTGAAACAAACTATATGATTGATATTCTTACTCTAAATGGTGTAAATGATGTATGTTTAATTGTATAATTCTATTATCCTATTACGGTGTAAACTAATCATAATACTAAATGATAACGTTTGTTAAATGGACTGGTTCATTAAGATGGAATGAACTCAAATGAAATGAAACAAAGTGAAATGTAATAACCTAAATGGTACTATTACTATCTAAACTGCTTATTCTAGTTTAAAATTAGCTGTTGTTACGTTTAACTCACCATTCTATTCTACTTTTAAGGTAAGTAAGTGGGTAAATTAATGATCTATGTAACCTACTAAAAAAATGAAAACTATTATATTTACCAACTCTAAATGTAAATTAAAGTGACCTAATCTACCTATAATTTATCACTATATTAAAATGTTATAATACATATCACAATCAGTTTATATATACATTGTATTCAATTACCCTAGGTTAGTTGTTGCCATAATGTTTTAGAAATTGTTTTCATTGGCATGATATATATACACACTTGGCCTGGGTATATGAAATACATTGCACAGTCATACTTGTGTCCTATGGGTATTGCACCTGTAGAGTGTCGTAGACAAGTATTTTCGTGTCTGTTATTTATGTACTGTTCTGACACTGTTCTTCTATGCTTACACAGATGGTTCACCGGCACACATACGGAGCTTAGTATGTAACGAGCTGTCTTAGTTCACACGGTGATATACTTATTGTCGAAGCACAGTTCTTATCTTGATGTCTACGGACATATGGTAGTTCACTGTTCTTAGTACATGGTTCAGAACCTAATGTCTATGTATTCACTAAATATATCACATAGAATATTCTAATGTACTAATCTAACCTTTATTACTCTACATTCTCATGTGGAATCTCCGGTATCTCTACCTCAGATGGTCGACCCAGGGTATCAGCCAGAATGTTGTCCCTACCCTTAACATGCTCTACACCAAAAGTACAATTTTGGAGTATTAACGACCACCTGTAGATACGGTCATTCCGATGCATACCACTTTGTATGACCGTGATAGGGGAGTTGTCAGTCTGGACAACGAAGTGAACACCCGCTAGAAATCGATGGAGCTTCCTCACCGCATAGATGACGCTTAGGGCTTCCAACTCTGATTTGGAATATCTGGACTCAGCAGGTGTGATCTTACGGCTCACGTAGCAACTCGGATGGAAGATGCCCTCATAAAATTGGCCTAGTACTGCAGCGATGGAGATTCTGCTGGCATCTATCCTAAGATAATAAACGAGCCTAGGATTAGGCAAGCGGAGGATTGGTACATTACTAAACAGGATTTTATATTTTGACAATGCAGAAATTAACAATGCATCTCTGACATCTAATTCCACAGATGCTTTTAAAACATTTGAAAACACACTTGTAATCTCAGCCAAGCTCGGCATGAACTTGCTATAGTAATTTACTAACCCCAAAAGGCTTCTGACCTGCTTCTTTGTTGTAGGCATGGTCAGATTCATAATTTTGGTAATAATTTTATTGTCAGTTTTAAGTTGACCTTGTGAAATGACATGACCCAAAAAATCAATTTCTTTTAGGCCCAATTCGACTTTGCTCGGTTTGACAGTGAGACCGAAGAGTCGCAACCTATCGAAGACATGTCTTAGTTTCAGTAAGTGTGTTGTCCAGTCATCTGTATGGACACATATATCATCTATATACGTCACTGTATTCGTCACTCCATGAAGTAGATCCCTTGTTAAGCGTACGAAAGTGGCAGGAGCATTTCGAAGTCCGAAAGGAAGAAAACGCCACTCGTAGTCCTAAAGGTGTTGAAAAAGCAGTAAGATGAATGGATTCAGTTTGCATAGGGACCTGCCAATATCCCTTAGTCAGATCTAATTTAGAAAAGATTTTGGAGGTGGACATGTCAAGAAAAAGATCTTCGCAGGAAGGAATTGGTTCTGCGTCGATCTTAGTGACGTTGTTGAGCTTTCTATAGTCCACACACAAACGAATTGTGGAGTCTTTTTTCTTAACAAGGACTATTGGAAAGGAGTACTCAGATGTAGATTTCTGAATGATCCCACTAGCTTCTAAATTAAGAATTTCCTTATTCAGATTTTCCCTATAGCTGAGTGGGATAGAGTACGGCCTGCATTTGATAGGCTTAGAGTCCGAAAGAAGAATGGAGTGCTCGATTCTGTCCGTCCTACCTGGAATGTCAGAAAATATGTCTTTATACTCCGTCACTAATTCTATTAGTTGTCGTCGTTGACCGTCTGTTAGTCCCTGTTCTATCCGTATGCTATCCACTGTTGCAGTCTTGTCTACAATGGGAACAGGTAGTTCCATTCCGTCGTCGTCTACCTGATTCAGTACGGTAGTGGTGCTAAGTGCGTATTCTGTATTCTCATTAAGTGTATGCATCTCGTCGGATTTGCCAGTCTCGCTAACTAGTGTAGTTGCGTTGTGTACGTCTGTCGTCTCATCACTAGGTGGGGATGCATTGTGTTCGTCTGTCTCTACTTCTGTCTCTTGTCGTGAAAAGTAAGGTTTCAACATGTTGACATGGAATATCTTTAAGTGTCCGTTTATTGATATTTCATAGTCAACATCTGAAAGTTTTTGTATCACCTTGAAAGGCCCTTGCCATGAAGTTACATTTTTATTATGCTTGTCTGGTAGTAGCACCATTACGTCTTGATCAGTTTCAAGTGTTATGGGTGTAGCACTTTTGTTAGGACTGTGATGTTCGAGGATATCTGCACTGTTCACTGGAGTGAAACCATTCTTCTCCTCCCAGGCAGATATTTCTTCATCTGTACAGTGCCTTAGTTGGGGGTAGACACCCAAGAATTAACTCAGTACAAGGGTTGTCTAGAATTGCACAGGTAAAGGTACCAGAAAGGAACGGGGTGTTTATACGGGCTCTTGCCAGAGGATAGGTTTCTATATTACCCGAAAAAGTCCGACATTTTACAGAGTCACCAGTATAATCCTTTGGATTAACAAGTTCCTTTTTCACACCAATAATAGAGCTCCCACTGTCAAGCAGACATCGGCATGGCTTCTCATTGACCATTGCAGAGTGAAACAATAGATTGCCTCTGGAGGCTATAACTGCATTGGCATTCTCTACAGAGGATGTTACAATATGCCCACATGTAAGTTTGTCGTCTGCATGAAATTGATGACATTGGTCACAATTGTCAAAGCTTAATACATCATTCACACAACACACATCTTCAGATTGCTTAAAAGGTAATACATTTTCAACTTCACACTCAGAGTCACTACCACTATCAGAAGATGTATCAATCAAAATAGCATTGTTGGCTTTCATACGTTGGCGGCCCAGGCACTTATTTGAATAATGGCCGTAGCTGGAACAAAAGAAGCATTTGACTGCACGCCTGTATGCAGTTCTTTTGTTTTGTTGCTTCTTAATGACATTTTCAAGATGTGCCGGATAGTTAGGCGATTTGTCACACATAGAATAAGTGTCATGCAAAAGTTGACAGTAGATACATTTTGACACTTTCTTATCTTTATTGTCCACTTTATGAAATGGTTTTCTATTACTCTGATAGTTTTTAGGTTGGTCCTTTACAAAAGAAACTATTTCAGAGTTGCTATCTGAAGTCTTAAAAATATCTCTATTTGAAGAAAAATATGCAGAGCCTTTCTTTTCAAACTGTTCTATGTTCTCAATGTCTGACTGCTGCAAGAATTTAGCAAAAGGAGATGGTATAGTGGATGTAACAAA
>JACEFZ010003465.1:0-74361 GCA_014155875.1 Cepaea nemoralis | reverse complement strand
ACTATGAAATATTTCACAAATCAAAGGCAGTACCTGTCATGTGAATACCATGTATAACAATATTTAAATTATTTATAGCTTCAAACATGCCCATGATAAATGATAACATATTACACATTATATTGTAATAAATATATAAATGATAAATTAACATACATCACAGTCAAATTTAGTAGCAACAAAGGGCAATAACCACTGCTAATACAAATGTACATACAAGACTGAACAAATAAAACAGTGGTAGCTTCAAGTTAGTCAGTGGAGATCAGTATGGCCAAATGGATAAGAGCCCATGCTCTTAAACTTCCAGTGTACTGATGCCCTAGGTAGCAGGCTCAACTCCTAGACTGGTCAGTTGCACTAAAATGTTGACTTCTCGTCATTGATTTGGGGAGGTAAATGAGAAGTACCTCAGAAGGTGTAGTGGGTTTGCCTGATGGTGAGGGACACTGGCAATAGGGAAATCGAATCCACATGCAAATATCAGTCCAGTGGACTAGAAGTGGTAGCATGTGTGTGGACTTCGTCTGAGTTCAAAGTGAGCATGCCCAAACAAACAAAATAGTTAGTCAGTCCAAAGCCTGGTGTTGAAATCATCTGTTCGTCTTTCTCCATTAACCCCTGATCTTCATCTCAGCGTAAGTCTGAGTTCTGTCATTGTCGCATGCTTGTGTAATGCAATTCTTTTTTTATTTTAGAATTTCCTTTTTTATTCTTTTGCCTAGAATTTTTTCCCCTCCAGTATTTTCAATAGTAGACCTCCATGGGTCATAACAGTTACAGGGTAAAGGTAATCCCACAGCAGAAAATCCCCCAGCAGACAATCCCACAGCAGATAATCCCACAGCAGATAATCCCCCAGCAGATAATCCCCCAGCAGATAATCCCCCAGCAGATAATCCCCCAGCAGATAATCCCCCAGCAGACAATCCCACAGCAGACAATCCCCCAGCAGATAATCCCCCAGCAGATAATCCCCCAGTAGATAATCCCCCAGCAGATAATCCCACAGCAGATAATCCCACAGCAGACAATCCCACAGCAGATAATCCCACAGCAGATAATCCCACAGCAGATAATCCCCCAGCAGATAATCCCCCAGCAGATAATCCCACAGCAGATAATCCCACAGCAGATAATCCCACAGCAGATAATCCCCCAGCAGATAATCCCACAGCAGATAATCCCCCAGCAGATAATCCCCCAGCAGATAATCCCACAGCAGATAATCCCACAGCAGATAATCCCACAGCAGACAATCCCACAGCAGATAATCCCACAGCAGATAATCCCCCAGCAGATAATCCCACAGCAGATAATCCCACAGAAGATAATCCCACAGCAGATAATCCCCCAGCAGATAATCCCACAGCAGATAATCCCCCAGCAGATAATCCCACAGCAGATAATCCCCCAGCAGATAATCCCACAGCAGATAATCCCACAGCAGATAATCCCCCAGCAGATAATCCCACAGCAGATAATCCCACAGCAGATAATCCCACAGCAGATACTGCTGATGGGGTTGTGAGGGTGTTAGGCCTTCACATATTCTAGGCCATGACTTAAGAGATGAGGGTGGCCTGTTCCCTTTCTCATTACCTTTACTTTTCAGACAATTCCCAGAAAATTGTCTGCTACAAATGTTTATGAGGCTGGGTTTATCCCAGACCCATACTGGTCCCTTCTGGGATTGAATCCAGACCATTGTCTTGGCAGGCAATCTCAATAAAAGTAAAGCAATAACATGGCTCGAGACACAGACATTCACTAGGGCTTGTTTCCTTAGCGACTCAATGAACATGATCAAGAGGATAGAGGAGGGGTCGATCCGAAGAGAATGGTTGCTGCCTCTGAAGCAGTCTCGGCTGGCAAAGATTAGTTTCATCTTCGTGCCAGGGCATGCGGGAGTACAAGGAAATGAGCAGGCTGACAAGCTCGCAGGTGAGGCTACTGTGGAGGGCGGACGCGCCATGGACCAGGCTGACATTCTGAATGCTCTACGAGAAGTGAGACTTTTGCGAGAACCAAGTGATGACTGTGAATCTACAACAATGGCCAGACTGCGAGAGCAGCAAATTAAAAGAGGGGTGGCCAAACAAGAACACTACGCAGGAAGCCAAAGAAGATTGATAAACCAACAGAGAACTGGCGTCGTTAGCCGCTACAAGCTGCAGGATTTGCTGAGGAGGGGATCCGAGCACTTATGGACTGAATGGTTCGATGTGCAACGAGGATGATCTGTCGACTAACTAACTAACTAACTAATAACCACTATGCCACCATGACTTCTATGAATAATACAAGTTCCAGACTCCAAAAGTGAATTCATTCATTCATTCAGTCACGTCCTTTGCAGAAATTGGCTTCCATTACATCCTTCTGGAAAACTTTTCAGTCATAAACAAGATGTCTTGCATCCGATACAACCATTGAAGGTCATCTGCCACATCCTGCACCCATCTTCTCTTAGGCCTTCCTCTTCCTCTCTTCCCTCCATTATTGTTCTCTCCAAACTATCAAGATGTTTCAAGTTACCAAAATATTTCAATTTTCTTTGTTTTATCGTCTTTAGTAGTCAACTTTCTTCACTATTCAGATCTTGCCGTATGGATGCATTTGTTCTTTTCTGTATTCAAGATATTCTTAGAACGTGTCTATAGGATTTATATCCAAAAGACAATATTTGTACAATATTTCCAAAAGAGAAGACATGCAAAGACATGTTAATACAAAAGAAAATTATAAATTCTGCTGATTATAATCAAGTAAATGACTCTCAACTGAAGCATGCTTTGGTATACTTTGTAGGAACATAAAGACTGAATGGTGTACATATTATGTAAATGAAACTATAGACAGGTCTAAGGAAACAGTTATATTAATTTCAGCAAAGCAAACAAAAAAGGCAAAAACATATGATGGAAGTACAGAAGAGCTAAGAAATCATTGCTGAGAGAAATTATAAAAATAAAATACAACAGGAAATGAAGAGTAATATAACTTAAGGCATAATATACTTTATCACAACAGGCATATGATGCAATATACTTTATCATATCAGGCATATGGTGCAATATACTTTATCATATCAGGCGTATGGTGCAATATACTTTATCATATCAGGCATATGGTGCAATATACTTTATCATATAAGGCATATCGTGCAATATACTTTATCATATCAGGCATATGGTGCAATATACTTTATCATATCAGGCATATCGTGCAATATACTTTATCATATAAAGCATATCGTGCAATATACTTTATCATATAAGGCATATCGTACAATATATTTTATCATATCAGGCATATGGTGCAATATACTTTATCATATCAGGCATATGGTGCAATATCAATATTATGTTTATTTAGATACAGTTGGTGTAAACACAGATTATATTTTACAGATGGTGCTAACATACTTTCCTGCATCACTGATGTAAAAATGCACTTCTATTTATTTTTGATGTAAATATGCACTTTCTTTTACTACTGCAATGTTCACATGTACTTTCTTATATTACTGATGATTTTATCAACTTTCCTACTGCTGTTAATGAACATTTGCTAGTGATCTTATTACACATTTTTTTCTCATGCTGGTGTTAATAAAAATGTTCATCTTTTGCTGGTGTTTTGGTGTTTTTCATCTTTTGCTGCATTACCCTCTACTGCCGATGTTTTAACAATGTTTGTATTCAATTAATGATCTTAATACATGATATTGACCCATTTCACCAGGGCCTATAAGGGGAGCAAAGAATATTAACGCTGTAACCTAACATGCATGTCATAAGAGGCAACTAAGGAGGGTTGGTACTGGCTACTTCATCCCATAGAAAACTTGAGCTGAAAAATCCAACCAGTCATGAAGAAGTCCACAAGGAGCTTGGAGTGAGTTGGTTTCCTATGCTCCATCAGGAGGTGAAAGGCAGAAGAAGAAGTATACAATATAAACAAAGGTAAGAGAGGGAGAAATTGCTAGATGGGCTGACTGAGTAGCATGGAAGACAATCAATAATCTAACTTATCAAGAACATAGGAAGCATGGTTGTGAAGGAGAATTGTCATCTATACCAGCTGAAATGGCATATGATGAGGATGATTTCTTCTTTTTACAGTCCACGTCGTAAGGTATTGGTGATCATATCTGTCCACAGCCTTGTGTCAATCATTTCTGATACAAATGTTCCTCCACACCATAATATCAAACTGTCCAGCATTCTCTCTTGGTTTTCCCCGCCACTCTTCCCCTCCAACTTCAATGCTGTCACAATATACTCCAGATTTCACTTTTTCATGTTGTGGCTAAAGAAAGTGGATTATCTGCTTCTAGTGTAAGTAACCTGTTCTTTTTGTGAGCTAAATTCTGTAATGATATCTTCATAAATCTTTCTATCTATCCATGGTGTTCTCATCATTCTTCTACAAAACCACATCTCTGCAGCTTCCACATAATTTCAGAATGAGTATACAATATCAACCATTGCTGGTATTCAAATACAACATTATTTTTGGTGGGTTGGTGGCTGGCTGGTTGGTTGATTGATTGATTGATGGATGGTTGAAACCCATGTGGATGTCTACTTTTTGAGTCTAACGCATTGACAATCAGGTCACTTCAGCTATAAAAAGGTATTGCATCTATTAGGGAGAGACTGGAGTAGAGACTTTCCTCCCCCAACCCATTACTAAAGTACCATCTCCATGACGGCTGTGCTAAAAGGCTCTCCTAACCTTCTCCAAGGACATGAACCAATGGGGTGTGTAAGAATGGTCGTTGAGCTTCACATCTACACATGGGTGTTGTGGTCCTTGGAATGTTAGAGAAGCTGGGAGCCCAATCTGTGGACAGGCCACACCATGGACAGACACTCTAAGGTCTTACTCAGATTAAGTCGTGATCATGGCCCAAACATTCTATTACTCATCATCATCATCAATATGTGCCTTGAAATTAGCATATGTGCTTATGTCTCCACAGATCTTAGGTCTCTAGTTTGCTGTATCAATTCTATCAATGACATTTCTGCATGCCACCATCTTTAACATTATCATAATGTTCTCCAATGCTTCTCTTCTCATTATTTGACCAAAGAATACTGTTTGTCTCTTTCTTATAGTTGTGCATATTGCTCCAATTATTCTTTTATTGTGTTATGCTTCAATTCAAAAATCAAAGATAGGCAGCATCTGTTGGATCTTTTCCCTAGGACATGCCATGAGACAAGTATCCAGACAGATTGGCTGGATCTGCACTGCTGGATGGTATATTGGCAAATGATTTGGCAGATGTGGGCAGAGCCCTGTGGGATCATGTGTATAGCATAGATGAACAAACTGTCATAGCCTGGAGAGAATGGAGCAGCAGGCAGTGACCACAGGATATGGCCTACAATCAGGATTCCGAGGAAAGGTCAGACAGACACATAATCAGACTACAACTGGTACTACTAGTATTTGGACTCTTCACTGGCTGCTGAAGATGAGGACAGAACATGTGTGAGGAAAGTCTGTGATGTCGGCTCTTGATTCAAATAAACTCACAAGACACGTCTTCTACTGCTAAATAAAATTATCCCTAAACATATCAGGGTAGAGGTTGCATAAGCCACAGCACCAATTAAACAAAGTTCCTACCAACAAAATGTGAAAGCATATAACAACTACAGTTACTTCTTTGTTACTTACATCAGAATTTATATTATATGATATTGATGGCCTCTGAGTGATTAGCACTTTGTCAAAATCAAAGTGACGGTCAGTAGCATTGTAAACACTTCTCTATTTGAAGATATAAACCAAGAAAGACTGAAAATTTGCATTGTAAACATTATCTAATTGAATAAATAAACAAAGAAAGATTGAAAAGAAAGGATTAAATATGTGCTGTGTCACCACTAAATCAAGCTAACATCTGCATATTTGATTCAACAGCATGTAAAAACAATGCTCTTTTTGGAAGAAAAACTTATTTCTGTTGCTTCTGATAATGTTTCTCTGTTCTTAAGGCAGTATTAATCAGATTTAAATTTAATAATAGTGCAGTTTACAGCAGTACACATTTCTGTATAAGTGTTGGTGTTCCACATTTTAATGTTACTATCAATGCTACTTCCCAGATTGACTCAGTCTAAAATGGGTACCAAGAAATGTCATGGGGAGTAGAGGTGGCCTGCAAGATAATGACCCCATCACGTACCGAGCGCTGATTAGTTGATAAAAATATAGCACTAATAACATAAACCCAATATGCCTCATGATGTGCATGAAGGTCCTTGAATTTCTTAAATACAAAGGATTGATTTTTAGTTTATAACATAAAATGACTTGGTATCCCCTATAGCAGATACTGTCATTATAGTGAAGTGTTAAGTCTTCACATGTTCTATACCAAATGAGGTGGGGTGGCCAGTTTTCTTCCTCACTGCCTTTCATTCCCAAACAATTGCCAGAAAATTCTAAAAATTATCCGCTACCCATTTTATAAGGCTGTGTCAACCCCAGAGCCATACTGATTGGAAAATTAATCCTACATTTCTGAGGATTGAACCTGGACTACTTTCTTGGTACACAAGCATGCATTTAAAGTTATCATCACCATGAAGTGCCATTTCCATACTGAAATTCAGCTGTAATGAGCCTCAAACGCCACCTATCCTGCGTCTTCATTGTGCATTCTTATAAACTTCTTCCAGGCCATCTCTTGATGCTGTCCGTTCACCTGTAATGTTATCTTTCACTTGCAGGCTTCCCCTTTAGCACATTCTTTTATAAGCAGATGTGTATTTTTATATGGCTGAAAGGTTTAATTGTCTGACCTTGATCTTATTTAGTAATATTATCTTCAATCCCAGTCTGTGTAATACTTCTTTGATCTCTTCTCCTGCCATGGTGTTCCAGCCATTCATCTATATAAGAATGTTTATATATCTATATAAGAACATTTTAAAAGCTTCAGCTTTGTCCTCGTCTGTGCATTGGCTAGGTGTGAATCTTCTGGAAGAATGAGTTTTAACTCTTAAGTCTGAAGAGTTGATGGATTCTGTGCCAAACAAAAAGTAGGTTTGGACCAAACAAAAATGGATGACAGAAAATGGGGAGTAGGGGTGTGTCACAGTTATGACTTACAAGTTGTTAATATGGTAGTAGACATGTTGTATTATACTGCAATGACAACATTCCAACAATATAAGCACATGACAGTTATGGGAAGTTTCTTAAAATAATTAATCATCCCACGGAACTTAATCAATTAAAGGCCAAAATCAAGAAGGGTGTGCAATGCCAGTACTGGAACTTCACATCTGCAGAGAGGCATGTTAGGATGTAAGCAGGTCAAGATTTAGGACTGCACATATGGCCTGCCTGGGATTAAGACTAGGTTTGTCATGTTTCCTCCCCAGGTTTTTAGGTAATTCATTGTAAATAGACTCCAACTCAATGCCCACAGGACCCCATCTATATACAAAACAGCTTATTGTAAACCCTGAGTGTTTTATGTAGCACAAATATACTTCTACTAGCCTGGTGTAGTGGTGACAGATCTAATACGACACATGACTTACATTCTGAGGAGCATTGTAGTGCACATCTGGGCGCCTGAACATGATGATAGTGTTATGGTCCCTGTGAGTGTCTGTTGCATTGTATACACTTTTCTGAAGATGAACAGCGCAGCTTAGATTTCAGTCAGTAGCAGAAAGCAATGTCATGTCAGACATGATTAACTCTTTCTATTGCACCGTTCACAATAGGCACTGTTCAAACAAAGTTAGATGTCGACTGGCCACAGCAATGAAGGTTAAGGTTAAACAGTTTTAGAACACAAGACACAACACCAGCAAACATGTTTTAGTAACAGTTTTAGAACTCTCCTATTTCCTGAGGCAGCATAAGGCTGTGAGTCATGGACCATTTGGTAATCACTAAAGAAGACAATTTGGGCTTTTGAGTTGAAATGTTCCTGAAAAGATCTTGAAATATTGTGGACTAAGAAGAAGACAGTTGGGGGTTTTGAGTTGAAATGTTACAGAAATGATCTTGGAACATTGTGGACTAAAAAGAAGAAAAATACTGACACTCTAAAAGGTCTTGGAATATTGTGGACTAAGAAAGAGAAAAATACTGACACTCTAAAAGGTCTTGGAATATTGTGGACTAAGAAGAAAAAAAATACAGGCACTCTAAAACATCTTGGAATATTGTTGACTAAGAAGAAGAAAAATACTAGCACTCTAAAAGATCTTGGAATATTGTGGACTAAGAAAGAGAAAAATACTGACACTCTAAAAGATCTTGGAATATTGTGGACTGAGAAAGAGAAAAATACTGACACTCTAAAAGATCTTGGAATATTGTGGACTGAGAAAGAGAAAAATACTAATATTCTAAAAGATCTTGGCATATTGTGGACTAAGAAGAAGAAAAATACAGGCACTCTAAAAGATTTTTAACATCGAATAAAAGCAGCACATAAATAGCATCATGTCTCAGAAACTGAAATACTTTGGCTATATTAAACATCTGTGGTTTGGGAAGAACAGTGATGGAAGACATGGGCACTGGAAGAAGAAGCAGGGGTCAACCTGCATGAAACTGGACACAGGACATTGTAGACAACTTGACCATGTGGGTGTGTAAGGTAGAGGAAATGGCAAGAGATCAAGAAACTTTCAGCGGCCCATGAGAGTGACATACTGCACAGGATCTACTACATGGCGATGATTGCACCATAAACACATCTCCATAGATGAACAATTCAGTGGTAACATTAAATACCAGGCTGGATTTAAGTCACCGACAGAATGAAAAGTCAGTCATGTCTAACTCTTGCTGTCCCAGGTAACACGCCAGGTGTATATCCTGTGTCAGTTAATAATAATGTGTACCAAACAACTCATGGTGTGCCATTATACTTTTTACATTTGATCTTAGCAGACTAAAGAAATCTGCCTAGCCAATTTAACATTCAACACAGAATATGTTTTAAACAAGGCTGCTTCTTCTTCTGCTGTCGTTCATCCCTCAGTTGAGCATAGGTTTTCAATCAATACAAGATAATTGGTAACGAGTGGTTATTTTGCAGCTAAAGTTTTCTATGGTAAAGATAGCTATGTTGCCTGTTTGAAAGTAATGCACTCATGCTTCCTTCAGTGTGGTTACTGTCCTACCTAGATATCTGCTGTGAAATCTTCTGAAACTGAAAGAGTTAAGAAAATGTCCTTTATTTTCTCAAGTTGGCTCTGTGTGTGTAAATTTGAGATTAGAGCAGCAAGAAGCAAAGACAGAGGTAATCAGAAAACTCTGAAAAATGTATCTAACAGTTACAGGAAGAGTGTTACAGTGATGGTATGAAAGCAATAAATATTATATTGCTTCCTATCACACAAAAATACAATGGTGTATGTCTTAATGTATATCTGTCTAATATTCCGATATGAACCAAACAGTTACTACATGTAAATGAAACCTAAAAATACTGCATTTATGGGTACTTTAATAGAAAGTGACTGGTACATAAAGAGATATAAAATCTGAAAGAAAAAACTAACTGAAAATATCGTTCGCAAAATGATTTAATCTTAAGAACACAATGAAATCTGACTACCAAGAATCACAAATGCTTCCTGCATCTAGATCAGATTTAGTCAGGACAAGGACATTTTGAAACAGACAAAAAGTATGATAGAAGTAACTTTAAATTAGTATTGATAAAAACCATAGAAATAGCAAGTGTCCTAGACTTAAAATGTCAAGAACTAAGTCCATATTTCAGTGGCACACAAGTGGTGACATGGTCATTATCATAGCAACCACTTTTACTATCCCATACACAGTAGGATCATTGCCACTGCTAAGGAGTTAATGCTCTGAGCTGAGATGCTCTTAGTGTGATCTATACACCAAAAACTGGGAATTTATGGAGGTGTCTGTGAAATTAAGATGGTCCATTGACTGACTGGCACCTTGCCATCTTGTCAGATGATAGCTTGTAAAAAGAAGTTATACCTCTCCATAACACAAAGCCTGGGCTGAATTTAGAGACCATGTGTTGCCCATGCAGCATGATCCCCCTCTCGGCCTGTCTAGTGTACTCCAGAGGAATGGTAACACCAATACGTTCTGGAACAAGACAAGCTGCAGAAGCTGCCGGATCAGCAAAGCAATACTCTAACTGTCCACCTGTCGAAGCTATGATCCTAGACCAGTTGCCAACCAAGGCTTAGGGCCTGGTCTGCCTTGCCATGACATTCAGTCTTTAGGTTGCATTTCCTCGCACTAGGATAAGGCTTGTACCCTCCCAATTGCACTCCTCCGCCCGAAGCCGTTGGCACAATGTGGGGTGTCAGGTTCGGTAAGCGTCACCCAACATTCGATGCTAACAGAAGCAGGTTGTACCGTCTACTGTCATACAGTAGCTCAGCCATATCTAACTAAGACCTGACATGATGGTTCATTACAATCAGTACAAACCCAACAAACCTATCCCACAGCCATACCTAACCTAGCCTAATAGCCCCATGGCAGGAACCTGCTGAGGCATGTGAAGTGTTAGCACCATCCATGTTTAGGTCTATATTCATGGAGGATTAGGTAGTCAGTCTTTTACTTCCATAGCAAGTGGTGAGTACAGACACTGAACCTTCCTCCAACCATGCTTATATTATTGTCAATTAACTCCAGTGTAAATGTACAGGCTAGGAAAGACCTTATTCCAGAGGCACACTTCTTCTTCTTTTTCCCTGTATCCCCAACTGGGGCACAGAGCCTCAACCAACTCACTCCACTAGCTATTTGCCTGTATCCCCAACTGGGGCACACAGCCTCAACCAACTCACTCCACTAGCTATTTGCCCTGTATCCCCCAACTGGGGCACACAGCCTCAACCAACTCACTCCACTAGCTATTTGCCCTGTATCCCCAACTGGGGCATACAGCCTCAACCAACTCACTCCACTAGCTATTTGCCCTGTATCCCCAACTGGGGCGCAGAGCCTCAACCAACTCACTCCACTAGCTATTTGCCCTGTATCCCCAACTGGGGCACACAGCCTCAACCAACTCACTCCACTAGCTATTTGCCCTGTATCCCCAACTGGGGCACACAGCCTCAACCAACTCACTCCACTAGCTATTTGCCCTGTATCCCCAACTGGGGCATACAGCCTCAACCAACTCACTCCACTAGCTATTTGCCCTGTATCCCCAACTGGGGCACACAGCCTCAACCAACTCACTCCACTAGCTATTTGCCCTGTATCCCCAACTGGGGCACACAACCTCAACCAACTCACTCCACCAGCTATTTGCCCTGTATCCCCAACTGGGGCACACAGCCTCAACCAACTCACTCCACTAGCTATTTGCCCTATATCCCCAACTGGGGCGCACAGCCTCAACCAACTCACTCCACCAGTTATATGCCCTGTATCCCCAACTGGGGCACAGAGCCTCAACCAACTCACTCCACTAGCTATTTGCCCTGTATCCCCAACTGGGGAGCACAGCCTCAACCAACTTACTCCACCAGTTATATGCCCTGTATCCCCAACTGGGGCACAGAGCCTCAACCAACTCACTCCACCAGTTATATGCCCTGTATCCCTGTGGCAAAACGCCAGTGGCCCATGTCCTCATGCCTTCTTTGGGTTTGGGAAAACAGTGGGAAATGTCTTTCGGGAACTCTCAGTTCTCTTATCCGATCAATTCCCCTGAAAGATAGTTCTCTTGGTTACTTTTACCACCCGATCTTCATAATAGATCTATTGGAAATCTGACTTTTCTTCGGGAAAACCCGATGGGGCGCCTTGCACCAAATACGCACTAGTTCAACTTTTGGGGCAAACAATGTCCGTTGGAAAACACCTAATGTTTGTCATCTGCACCATGTATTAAAAATTTAAAGATTTGTACAAATTAGGTGCATCCTGCTGGTGAAGTGAAAGGTGAGCTTGGATTGTAATTAGTCCTGCCAGACCTTGGCTTATAAATCTCTGTTGTCTCGACTGGTGAGACGAATTGGCGAAAAGCCAGGCATGCCATATTGTGAGTGGGTTGTCAGTTGGCCAATCTAGCTAAGCATCGTGTTCTTGGCATGGCATGGGAACGAATCTGAGTAATATATTTCCCCAGATGATGTTGCTTGTTCTTGGCAGCAGATGAACAGGTGCTATCTTTCTTCCTACGGCCTGAACGCTGCCTAGTGTTGTCTTTAATTTAAATATAAACACGACATATATACGGTATGCCGGAAGGAGGGGACGGCTCCGTGGGGACGGGTTGCAACCATCTATGATCTATCTTCTTGAGCCGGAAGAGGGTATCCACTGTGCTATCTCTTTCGTCTTTTAGCAGATAGGGTGGCTGGGTGGATCAAATAGTTACTGGTCATTAAGATGATGCCAGAGAATAAATAGAACTCATCTACACATATGGCTGATGCAAGGCACTGCTGGTACATTGCGGCGACAGCTCAGACGAGAGCAGCGGCTGGAAGGGGTGGTTTCTTCTTTCCTATTCTTGCTGGGAATAGGGAACTACACTTCTTTCCATACAGACCCACTACTATAATATTAGTTAAGGGGGGAAACACACATAATTACACGCACACAACACCACAAGAGCTTTGTCGTGAGATAAGAGAGGGTTTGCCAGTGAGAGGGAAGCCGGGAAACGAATGTGCCCAGTAATAATAAAGGCATGGTATGAGAGTGGAGAGTGAGTCTTGTATGCAAAGAGTTCCTAGGGTAGGCCAACTGGACATCTACAAGCTGGAGGTCTAATCAAGCAGAGACGTAGCCAATCCAGGGGCTACCTGACATGTCAGGCCCATTCACTCGAGCCTCTTATCTAATTTATTGGGTAAGTACATGTATGACAAATTTAGTAACTGAAGCCCTATTGGTCCTCAGGATTGTGATACTTGAGTCTGCCTAGTCGCTCACTAATCTCTGTCATCTCCAGGGTCCTTATGGAATTGAAAGGAGCAGAAGGGATCTGCAAGGCCACGATATAATCACCTTAAGCAAGTCTCAGGTGAACCATGGACGGTCGGGACGACCCCAGGACCAATTACTCTACTCAATAGATTGAGGTCCGATTAGGACTGGACTAGTGGCATTCTTCAGTTCCAGCTCAGTGCAAATCCCATCGCCAATATTGGAGTGACTGACCCTATGTTCTTGGCTGGACTTACGCTTTATTCTCAGTCATCAGCATCCTTGTCTGGGACAGTGAAAGACAACTACCCATTCCTATTTACAAATTGTCCTCCATTATATTATTCCCTATCCACAAATTGTGCCAAGTGATTCCATGGCACTTTCCAAGAACACTTGATTGACTATAGAGTGTGTCCACTCAAACCCGCAGGCTTGGTTCTACAGCAGCCTGTTGTTCGTACAACCGATCGGGAAGGAGGAAACTAACTAATGACATAATCGGTGAGGCAGATGTCGACTGACGGGACTTTGTAGCACTCTTCGGTCTATGATGGAAAGCCATGAGGCTCTGTGCCTGAACTGAACTCTGTGTCCCTGTTTTGTCTGTAGTGAACTATCTGTTTTAACTGCCTTGATGTTATCCTGTGCTGTCCTTTATTAAGTTATTAAAATTACGTTATAGTTTACTCTGACGATCGCCATGTTATCTATGGGTCAGCCAGAAAGACACCTCAGGGAATAGGCCCCGAGGTCGAAAGAGAGAGTGACCGTGAGTCCAGGGAACGGAGGAGGGTTGGCAAGCAAAGACCTATCCCAGCCAGAGCTATAGAATATTATTGAAGCATTATGACAGGGGTATTTGGGACCCTCCACGTAACTTGTTACAATCCCCAACTGGGGCACAGAGCCTCAACCAACTCACTCCACTAGCTATTTGCCCTGTATCCCCAACTGGGGCACAGAGCCTCAACCAACTCACTCCACTAGTTATTTGCCCTGTATCCCCAACTGGGGCACAGAGCCTCAACCAGCTCACTCCACCAGTTATATGCCCTGTATCCCCAACTGGGACACACAGCCTCAACCAACTCACTCCACTAACTATTTGCCCTGTATCCCCAACTGGGACACACAGCCTCAACCAACTCACTCCACTAGCTATTTGCCCTGTATCCCCAACTGGGGCACACAGCCTCAACCA
Source organism: Cepaea nemoralis (assembly GCA_014155875.1). NCBI lineage: Eukaryota > Metazoa > Mollusca > Gastropoda > Stylommatophora > Helicidae > Cepaea > Cepaea nemoralis. Next base: position 60,209 of record JACEFZ010003465.1, on the reverse strand, counting down.
ACTCACTCCACTAGCTATTTGCCCTGTATCCCCAACTGGGGCACACAGCCTCAACCAACTCACTCCACTAGCTATTTGCCCTGTATCCCCAACTGGGGCACACAGCCTCAACCAACTCACTCCACTAGCTATTTGCCCTGTATCCCCAACTGGGGCGCACAGCCTCAACCAACTCACTCCACTAGCTATTTGCCCTGTATACCCAACTGGGGCGCACAGCCTCAACCAACTCACTCCACTAGCTATTTGCCCTGTATCCCCAACTGGGGCGCACAGCCTCAACCAACTCACTCCACTAGCTATTTGCCCTGTATCCCCAACTGGGGCGCACAGCCTCAACCAACTCACTCCACTAGCTATTTGCCCTGTATCCCCAACTGGGGCTCACAGCCTCAACCAACTCACTCCACTAGCTATTTGCCCTGTTCCCCAACTGGGGCACACAGCCTCAACCAACTCACTCCACTAGCTGTTTGCCCTGTATCCCCAACTGGGGCACACAGCCTCAACCAACTCACTCCACTAGCTATTTGCCCTGTATCCCCATCTGGGGCACACAGCCTCAACCAACTCACTCCACTAGCTATTTGCCCTGTATCCCCAACTGGGGCACACAGCCTCAACCAACTCAGTCCACTAGCTATTTGCTCTGTATCCCCAACTGGGGCAAACAGCCTCAACCAACTCACTCCACTAGCTATTTGCCCTGTATCCCCAACTGGGACACACAGCCTCAACCAACTCACTCCACCAGCTATTTGCCCTGTATCCCCAACTGGGGCACACAGCCTCAACCAACTCACTCCACCAGCTATTTGCCCTGTATCCCCAACTGGGGCACAGTGCCTCAACCAACTCACTCCACTAGCTATTTGCCCTGTATCCCCAACTGGAGCACACAGCCTCAACCAACTCACTCCACTAGCTATTTGCCCTGTATCCCCAACTGGGGCATACAGCCTCAACCAACTCACTCCTCTAGCTATTTGCCCTGTATCCCCAACTGGGGTGCACAGCCTCAACCAACTCACTCCACCAGCTATTTGCCCTGTATCCCCAACTGGGGCACACAGCTCAACAAACTCACTCCTCTAGCTATCCCATGCAGCTCTGCTCATGTCCTCTCCATATTATTCATTTCTGTCTCTACTTCTCATCTCCATATGTTTTAAGTATTCCTCTATTTCTTTTTGCGATGACTCTTTGCTAGCTGTTGAACGAGGAGATGGAGCGTGTGTGGGAATGTCCTCGGTGCAGTGATGTCAGTTCTTAGCTCTACTCAACTCAACTCAAGTTTTTCTCTGTGGATTCCAGACAAAGATCTTCCTAGTTATACTATTTTCAAGTGTTCTCAACGTGTGCCCTATCCAGCATCAGGATATATTTGTTTTCGCCCCTTGATTCCCTGGTATTTGTTTAGCTCTCTCCATGAGCTCCACATTGGTTATTCTGTTATAAAATCTCAGCCCTTCTATTTTATGTAGGCACCAATTAATGAATGCTTCTAGTGTAACAGTAAATGTTTTAGTCTTTCTCTATGTTTCTGATTAACACAGTAGTACTGATTTAGTGTTATTCTTATTTTGGTGCTAAGTTTAAATTCTTGTCACTTCTACAAAATTCCTAGTGCTATAAATGCTGCTCTTGCCTTTTTTGTTCTGATTTTTATATCTTTAACTGTTCCGCCATCTTTGACTACAAGTACATTGCTACCTAATACCGGCTAGGATCAACCTCGTCCCACATTGATACTGGCCAGGGGAAAGTATTATCCCAGAGACATTCTGGGTAGGGAACAAAATACAGTTAATCCCAAGGACTGAACCATGGATCATGCAGTGGGTAAGCCAGAGAACTAACTTCTACACCACCACTATCTACTACTAGTAATCCAGAAAGGGAGACCTTTTAAAATTATGCCAAGACTTTCCTCACAATTGGCATGGCACATGATGCTGATGGGTGGCTGCAGGGTTAGAATCTCCACCCTACACATCATGGGGCCATGTGTCCAAAATTCCTCAGTAAGTTTTTATATATGAGAGGTGTAATAAAAATCTTAATTCTTTCACTATGTTCGGTTGTTTGGGCAAGCAGTATTTTATTTCTCAGTCCAAAAAATGTGTCCTGGCGAACACCAATTGAAGCTCAAATGATAGTATAGATAGTACAGTGCCCTTACGGCTGTGCTAGAAACATACAATAAATCATTCACAAACAATAACAACTGGACTCACCATTAGCAGGTTCCATGCTGTCTTCACAGGGTCATTTAAATACCCATATCTTTGGCGTGCAAACAACTCCACCCTGGAAAGATAAAGTACAATGCTACAATTAATTCATTCATTTGGGTAAATCACTCAGAGGACTGGTATTGATGTCGTTTGATCATGTCCTTCCACTGTATTTTCCTCTCAGCAGCTCACTTCAGCTCAGCATAAATCCATGTCCCAATGTCTGTGCATGCTTGTGTGATGTAGTTTTTCTTTTGTCCTTAAGTATTTTCAGTAGGAAAAAAACACACAAAATATGACTATGAAGCTCGATAGATGAATTTTTAAAAAAAAACATTCCTGATGAGGAAACTAGCTGAATTATGTGTATTGCCTGTATTTGAGAGGTAAATGGGGATCTTTACTAGTATGTCCATCTTCAGGTTATTGATATTCTTGCTATTATTTGTGTTGTAAAACAGAAAATTTGTTATTTTTGTGATTTTTATCAATACAAATGTTGGAGTTTTCCATTCTGAGATAACCGAGAGATGTCACAATGAGACAAAAGAACTGGCAAAGAATCAAGAAACTTCTCAACGATCCATGAAGACAGCTACATTCTGCAAACCAGCAGCCACATGATGATGAATTACCAATTTACTTTCCACAAGCATTTTAAAAACTCGTAAAAGAAGAAAAATAAATTATTCTGCTCTGACCAAAGTAGTATAAAGTGGAATAACATGCAGCATCATAAAATATAAAATTATATTAAAAGAAACAAATATGAATCTCAAAACAATTTGTCTTTCTCTTTAACCATGTTTCAGTTTCCAGTTTATTTATCATGACTATGTGACCTACATCCAAAACAAGGTCACAAATACTCCAATTAAGTAAATGTGTGAAAATAAGCACCTGACCTGAGAGTAAGTTGGGTGCATAAAGACAAGAACAGAAGATTATCATCCATACCACAAAGCAATGACTTAGTTTATCAGGTCGTTAACTTTTTAATGTACAACTTAACCTAATAGCATTGATAATGTCAACGTAAATATGACTGATAAACAAACAAGAAAAACAAATTGATATCTGTGCAAAGGCGATTACTTGGGTGAATGGCCTTTTAGCTCTCTGCCCAGAAAATCCCAACTGGCAGACACTAACTGATACAGAATTTTGTCTAAAGAGATGAACCCTGCAAGGCAGCAGGAGATCATTTTTGTTTCTTCACATGCCATTAAGGCATCCTGGAGAAATGGCGCTAAACCCATATTTTTATTGACCAACTGACACACATGGGTTAATATGGCCAGTATTATGCCAACCACCTTTGTTTTCCCAGAACTCTGGTAGCCATTTAATGGGGTTGGGTACCCTTTCCTTTGGGCTATGGGTTTCAGTGTGTTGATAATATGAGGGGGATTCAAATGAAAACCTTAAATTCTTTTGTGTTAATATATTCTGAAAAAATAAATAACAAATGTATCATTTGTTTATGTAGTCACCACTGTATTTAATGCAAGTCCTCCAGCACTGATAAAGTGCTTGTATTCCTGTAGAAAGTAATTCTCTGGGGTCACTACTCGGTGTGCCTGACCCTGTTGTGAACAGTCTGTCACAGAAGTCACATCGTTTTGAAACTTCCTACTCCACCCATACACTTGCTGGACTGACAGGCATGCATCACCATACTGGACCATCATTCAACTATGAATTTCTATAGGCTTAACCCCTTCACTGATCAAAAAATGGATAACAGAACGTGCCCCTCTTTGTTGCATGTCATAAGTGGGGCGGCCATCTTTAAACTGTCCTTATGATGTCACCATGTTCATCTGCACCATGATGTCACATGCTTAACACTCTTGACATCCTTAACAACAATATTGACAGGTTACGGCATGGTTATTGTAGTTTCTATCACACTTTAAAGGTTTTCATTTGAATCCACCTCATAAAATACTGAAAACCCATGAAGAAAACATACCCAACCTTGACCTAATCCCAGCCAGTCCATGTGTACTATCATGAATCATGACCTGAATACATCCCAATATGCCTATCCACAGATGTGAAGTTCCACTTCTGACCTTGCACACTTCACTATTTTCTGAGCTTAGAGAGTGGCTGGAGAGCTCTGCAAGAGTTCCCATGGAGATTGTACTTTGGTACTGGATTGAGAGAAAACTCTCTATTTCACTATGATAGGTGCAAGCCACTTTCAGGATGCCAAACACTAATATACACATTAAGGGTTAAACCTAAAGTCTTGCAGAGGATTCACAACCAACAAAAGATGAGGATGGGTCGGCTCCAGAACTGTACTGTAAGATATATGTCAACCCTGCTCTGTCATAACTGGGGTTCACATCTAGAATAATTGTCAGTACGTCATTGCTCTAAACTATTACATCATAACTACTATGTCTTATAGAGCATTAATTACAACAAATTTACAAAAAAAATGCTTACAATAATAATATTCCTATAGGTGAGTTCACTGCAAATCAATCATGAAACAAATGTACTAAGTATGATAATGAATACATCATGTAATAATATCGTTACATGAATTTATCTATACAGACCACTGTTCAATATCTCTGGGTGCAGTTCTCCAAGAGTTCTCCATCATGAATTCATACATGACCTCATTCTGGTTGATTCCCTCTGGTGTCAGACCAATTCCAATCATTGTTGAGTTGGGGAATACCCGTGCAGTGAATGGCCACTAAATGATTACAAATATGGAATAAGAGAAAGAAAAAAAAACAAGGCTTTATTTACTACACTTTTTATAGCAGTTGAAGAAGAAGCTGAAGAAAAATATTTGGGAGTCTCCATGGTGAAGTGGCCAAGCTGTCTGACTTGGGCTCCAAAGGTTGTGGGTTCGATTCCGGGCCGCATCCTTCGGTTTACGAGTGCATTTTTTTGGAGACTCCTGGTCCTCATCGCTGGAGCTACAGAATTTGTGCTTTGTGCGATGCTTCCAACATTGTGGAAAGATACTTAGCCATATGGGATAAATACCAGGTGCAATGAAGTTGACACCGTCAACTTTTTTAAGTTGAAGAAGAAAACAGCAGTGAGAAATTGAGTTGGATACCTCATCCATGAACATGTGACCTAAGATGTCATCACGTTTGCCTTTTATCTCCCTTGAGTTGAGTCAAGAACCAACATTACGCCACTCTGGACATTCTCATATGTGCTCTGTCTTTATATGCTGCAGCCAGTGAAGAGTCCCAAACTAATGGTCCCTTTATCTCCCTTTGGAGCATAAAGTCTCCAGCAACTCATGCCTAGCCATCCTATTTTTTCTACCTCCAGCAGTTCTCTCCATGCTCTCTCCATGTTATCCATTTCTCTCTCTCTCTAGTTCTCTTCTCTCTCTATAAAGAGAGAGGGTGGTGTAAATGAAACATTTTGAGCCACTCAAGATGACAGACACTAATAAAAGATGTAAACACTTGTCTTACTTTTTAGAAAAAAAGTACCTATGAACTCTGGTTTAACTTGCTATATGAAAGAACTTACCTTATTAATTCTGTCCACTGTCCCATATAGCTCATCTGTTCCGCCAAAGTTGTGCAGCATGCACCAAATAAATGGCTGGCCGTAGAAAGACTCGTATTTGTCATAAATAGGGCTGGTTTCAGAAGCCAGGTCAAGGATAATCATACGGCCCTAGCAAAAACATTGAATACATAGTTGCATTTCAACTGTGCTTTCTAAGACATATGTTGTGAATTGCTGCCAAGAGTAACTAACAAGTGCCTGAAAAAGGTTGGTGAAAGTAAAATAATTATGAAAACCTTAAAAGTGTGATAGAAATTATAATAACCATTGTCTTGTAACCTGTTAATACTATTGTTAAGTATGTGACATCATGGTGCAGACAAACACAGTGATGTCATAAGGACAGTTTAAAGATGGCCGCTCCACTTTTGACATGCACCAAAGAGAAGCAGCGTTCTGTTATCTGTTTTTTTATTAGTGATTTCTATGAAGACATTCGGCAAGTGGTGCATGAGTGGTTGCACATGCAACCAAGATAATTTCTTTTTTACAGGAATCCAAGCACTTTATCGGAGCTGGAAGGCTTGCATTGATAGCAGTGGTGACTACATCAAAAGATGATACATTTGTTCTCTACTTTTTCAGAATATATTCACCAACAGACAAAAACAAGAAAAAAAATAAATTAAGGTTTTCATTTGAAGCCAACTCGTACATTTTAGCAGTGCTTACTAAAACATTTGTTGTGAATGGCTGCCAAGAGTAACTAACAAGTGCCTGGAAAAGGCTCATGAAAGTAGAAAATTATATCCAGATGTAAGAAGGAGGCCAAATAATGCTCTTTGGTCATTTGAATAAGAAGATAAGCATGGAAAACACAGTGACTGGAAAGATTAGTGGCAGAATAAGACGAAGGGCCAGATTGATAGAACTGATGATGGATGGACTAAGATGGTGGCATGGAGAAATGTCATTAATATAATTGATCCAGAACACCCAGGAGTGAGATCAGTGGAGAATGCCTGTGCCATTTATTGTTAGTTACTCTGTCAATATAAAGTATTCACAATATGTCTCAGAAATCTCCAAGCTCTTCCTATTTTAAACACATAAGCCCTAGACAATTATTTTGCGATTTATTGCCTGGCATATTTCGCTGTAGTTATATATAAAATGTGAAGTGAATAAATGAATAATATTTTGACTGAAACACAATCGTGAATAAATGAATAATATTTTGACTGAAACACAATCTTCCTATTTTGTTTATGCACTTTCCATGATTCACTGACATACAGTAGAATAGGTCCTACAAAACATTTCAGTATTTTCTTTCTGACATTCAATGATTGTGAACTATTATGTTAACATAATATTGTTTTTAAAATAAATTAACAATATTGTCTATTCCACTACGGCTTTCTTATCATCATCATCATCAAGTGCATAGCCAGTTGGCATAGGCATTCATGGCTCTCCACAGATCTCAGTCTTTGGTGTTCTGGATCAACTCTGCCGATGATATTCCTCCATGCCACTGCCTCAATCTGTCCAGAATCATCTCTCTTGGTCTGCCTCTGCCTCTCTTCCCCTCGATCTTTCCAGTTGTCATGATGTTCTCCAATGCCTCTCTTCTCCTCATATGACCAAAGAAAGCTGTTTGTCTCTTTCTTATTGTTGATATAGTGTTCTAGTTTCATTAGCCTCTTTCAGGCAATCGTTGTTAGTTACTCTGGCAGTCCAAGGAATTCGCAACATTCATCTTAAAAACCATGACTCTGTTGCTTCTAAGTTCTTCCTAATTTGTTCATTTACATTCCAAGATTCGCTGCCATACAGCAACACTGGTTCTATATAGCATTTCAGCACTCTCTTTCTTACATTCATTAATAGTGACTTATTGCATAAGATACTCTTCATTTTCTGAAATGCGGCTTTTGCCTGCCCTATTCTGCTCTTAATCTCTGTTGTACATCTTCCATCTGATGTTATAAGTGCCCATAGATATTTAAAATTATCCACTTGATTGAGAATTTCCCCTTCTTTCTTATGCATGAAGCTATTTATCCACAAAAATAACTTCCCAAATCAAATATCAGAAAGTACATTTATCAAAAATTACAAAACAGTCACATAGCTCTTCATCCTCACCTTTGGAGACTCCGTGGTGAAGTAGTCAAGCCATTTGACTCGGGCTTCGCAGGTTGTGGGTTCGATTCCGGGCCGCTTCCTTCGGTTCACGAGTGAAATGTTTTGGAGACTCCTGTGGGTTGTCGCTAGAGCTACGGAGTTCGTGCTTTGTGCGACACTTTCCGCTTCTGCGGAAAGAGACTGAGCCATATGGGTTAAAACCCCGGTGCAATGAAGTCAACCCTGTCGACTTTAAAGTCTTTTTTTCATCCTCATCTTCTTTGCCTTTCATCTGCCAATGGAGCATGGACTTTCAACCAACTCATATGGTTAGTTGGTTAATTTGGTTTGGTTTGGTTTGATTTGGTTTGATTTGGTTTAGTTTGGTTGGTTGGTTGGTTGGTTGGATGGGTGGGTGGGTGGGTGGGTGGGTGGTTGATTGGCTGGTTAGTCATGATTCCAACTTCATGGCAAAGGGTCACCCCATTATGCTCTGTTCCTGTGCCAGTGAGTAACACACAAAATGCTCCTCACTGCCCCATGTGAAAAGTGAAATAGACGAGTTGACATAATAAACCAACAATCCACAGAGGTATACTAAGCATAATGCCGCTGCCAGAATGCCAACACAAAAAAGTCTACCATGAATAATACAGTTCATCGTCGATGGAAGCGGCAGTCACTAGAAAACCAGCAGCCTCATACTGTATAAGGCAACCCACTTAGTTCAGTGACCAGCCGGCCGCCAAGTTTCTGAACTTGCAGTTCACGCTACAAAAACAACTGCGGACAGATGTAAAAGCACTCCATATGAAATTCACAGCCGACAGTATCGCTTCATGCACTCAACTCAGTAGCAGGGCGATGGAGAAGTGTTACTATTCTTTGCTCGCCTTGTGGGCCTCAGTAACACATGGGTGGCAGCTTTTTATACAAAGCAACAATTGTATGGTTTATAAACATGGAGCAAATAGTCACCTGTGGAACTGATGTGACCAAAGCCTTCACTTGAGCAGGTTGCCAGAATGCAGTGTTCAAGAATAACCACCCTTGCATCAACCTAGAAATGTATTTATCAAGCAGAGTTATGTACCATTAATATAACATTTTGGTGATTCGTTCATTGCCTTTTTAAGCTTTACTGCAGTTCCCCTTATTCCTGTTAACCATTGTCCATTCCCATGAACTGCTACTATATGTTTCATATTTCATCTTCGTAGTATGTCAAGTTTTTGTCAATTTTTACAGTCTATGTTGTAAGTGTGGGCTCAGGATTAGTGATTATTCAGCCAAACAAGGATACAGATAAGTAACCTTAATATTTTCATGTAGCGTTTTTCATGCAGTTATGTGTTTGTTCTGTGCTGATGAAGGCTTTAGCCGCAACATCCATTTTGTTTCTTGTAATCGTGTTCTAGTAAAGCTCACAATCTACTTCTCGTTTATTTGGTGCTTCATTCATTAACATAAATTAGGGAATTTGGTGTCAGGTAAATCATGTCAAAAACTGAAAAGTATATGGGGGACGTAAAAGTCTGTTGATTGTTCCCTTATATACGTAAGAAATGTTTTGATAATTTCTATGATCTTTTTCTGGTGTCTAATGAAGATGGTTTGTAATAATGTAGACCCTCTCAGAGCAACTTACAGATGTCAATCATGGACTATTTCACACAAAAACTGAAAATGAAAATCATGGCTTGTGAACTTAAATGTTACAGATCTCTCTCTCTCTCTCTCTCTCTCTCTCTCTCTCTCTCTCTCTCTCTCTCTCTCTCTCTCTCTCTCTCTCTCTCTCTCTCTCTCTCTCTTTTTCCATTTTCTCAACTCTCTCTCTCTTATCATCTCATCTCATCTTGATCCTCTTGTACCTTGCGGTGTCAAGGTGAAGTATAGACAGCGGGAGTGTGCCCATTTATGGGCTCCTTTAACACTGTCAATCAGCCTGATTATACTTTTTAGTTTTTCTACGAACAGTATGAAAATCCCCGGCCATCTTGCTAGGTCAGTCGCAGGTTTAGGACAAAAATCTTATCAAGCCAAGTCCATCCCTCCCTGGCGAGCCAGAGCCCTGTTAGCCCATGACCTCACCTTAAAATTCACAGTGGTTCCAAATGCTGGTGTTTCGCTCTAGAAGTCAATGCCTCCCACTCCACTAATGCTCCCTCATCATGGTTCCCATTCTCTCTCCATTTTCTGAACTCTTATCTCTCTCTCTCTCTCTCTCTCTCTCTCTCTCTCTCTCTCTCTCTCTCTCTCTCTCTCTCTCTCTCTTTTCAAGCTGACTAAAAGCATTGTAAGTAGTAATCACCAAAACAGTACCCTGTCTTATATGTGAGTGATATGTTGGAATTAAAATTCACTTTTTTAAGCATATTATGCATATTAAGAAACTTGAAATTGCTATATTCATACTTGGTTATTCTTCCAAACAGTATCAGAACAGAAAATGACATGAAAAAAGTATGCATCATTTCAGTATGCAGATTATAAAAAAATACATAATACTACAGGAAGTGCTCCAGGTAATAAACAAGAAGACATACCAAACAGCTTGTGAATCTCCTGCCAGCATAGCATTGAATACAGCACTACCAGCAGCTCGTAGGTATTCAGGGTCTCTATAAGAATCACGACCAAATATTTATTACATCATATAAATGAAAGACTAAACTCTTCAACATCATCATCATCCTATGTAGCATGCCAGGCAGCACAGGTGATTATGTTTATGTTCTTCCACTACCATCTAGTTTCTGCATTATTAATAAGTTCTACCATTTTCTGGGCCACTCTAATCAACCCATCCAACATTTTATCAATCTGTTGACCTCAGATGGGTGTGATGAGAGTGAGGTTCAGCAAAGCATCTGCTACAAGATGACAATAATTACATTTGCATCTGTCTCTAAGGCCTTCAATCTGAACATTCTCATCTCATAATGTTACCTGAAAATTTATGATTTTCTTGCACCTGATGTGGGCAATCACCTGCTTGTATGAATGTACTTTCAGCAGTCCTTGAATATGGGTTTTCTGAACCATCCATGGGATTCTTTGCATTCTCAATTAAATAATATCTATATGGCTTTAGATTTTGTTCTAATCTTGGTAATTAATATCCATGATTCACAGACATACAGTAGCAGTAGCACTAAGTAAGATCCTAAAGCTAATTTTCCAACTTCATGGAGGAGTGTCAGTTGCACAGAATGTTCTTCTTCTGACATAATGCTGTCTCTGCTTGGATTATTCAGCAAAATATCTGTGTTACTTTACCTATCTATTATCACTAATCCCATGATGAAAGTAACTGGCCACCTCACCTCATTATGTCATGGCCAAGAATATGTGAAGGTCTAACACTTCATATCCCCAGGCTGTATATGCTATGGGATTCTCTTTATCACTGACCCTCACTGACCCTTCATGTTGTGAGAAGTGGATGAGCAATAGACCAGGTTGACATCAAGAAGGCAGGCAGGATGAGTAAATAACTCAAGAACAATTTTATCCTGCATCTTTGACCAGACGACATGTACATCCAGTCACATGGGGGTGAAGCTAGACATGGGGCATGTGGGGAGCCAAAGAAGAATAGTCAACTATCATAGAACGGGTGTCATCAGTAGCGAAAGCTGAGGGAGATAGTGAGGAGGGGATCAGAGCACTTATGGACTAATATGAACTGGAAACAATTAGGTATATTTTGCTCCTGTGAAAAGAAGAGACATACTAAACACAGACACAATGCACATTGTGAGGAGGGGATCAGAGCACTTACGGACTAATATGAACTGGAAACAATTAGGTAAATTTTGCTCCTGTGAAAAGAAGAGACATACTAAACACAGACACAATGCACATTCACATCCTTACAAGTTAAGAAAATCCATCGTACACAGGTGAAACACAAAGTGTGACTTATCCAAAAATCAGAAGCAATCTGAAGCCGTCCTTTGTTGTCCTATTGTACTTATTTGTTATTTTATTACTCCATTTTATATATTGATTGATTGCTTCTGATTTTTGGATAATTCACACTTTGTGTTTCACCTGTGTACGATGGATTTTCTTAACTTGTAAGGATGTGAATGTGCATTGTGTCTGTGTTTAGTATGTCTCTTCTTTTCACAGGAGCAAAATATACCTAATTGTTTCCAGTTCATAATATTATATCCTGCTGCAGCCGCTGCTTTTTCTTTTGTTCCATATGGACTAATAGTATTGCAATGAGGATCATCTGTTGACTAACTAATTAATCACTGATGATCGTAGATAAACGGTTTAACAGTCAGTCTTACAGTGAACAGATGGTGTGTTTCTTATAGAAGAACATGTTCCAATAATTTCATATACTCTTTCAACTGAATAACCCATGAATATAATAGTTATCATCCCGGGTTTGTTCTGTGACATATGACTACCTTTCAGACATCATGATGCATCCATAGATTCTTAGAGTGTATTTCTTATAGAAATATCACATGTATAAATAATTTCAGACTTTTTCAACCAAATAACCCAATATTGCATGAATATAACACTTATCATCCTGTTTGTTCTATGACTTACGATCACCTTTCAGACATCAACATTCATCCATAGCTTCTTACTTTGATGCTGGTTCCATTTCATTGAATGTGTCACAGTTGTAAATGTGATCTGTGCCAAATTCATCTGTCATCTGCAGTTTAAACAAAAACAGAACTTAATATTTCATCTTTAAAATGTTAGTTGCATGTCCTTTACACTCACACTATAGAAATCAAACACAAAACAATCTGCTACCAAATCGACTGTGGCTGATTTTAAACCCTCAATCTGGTTTGTCAAGAAATTGTGAAACTGCTTTCATTAACCCCTAAGCCACAAATGCTGACATCTTAGGCACACAATAATTATTCATTCAACCACTGGCAAAATAATGATTTGACATAAATATGTTATAAGACATATTACAATATCAAAAGAACATTAGATTAAAGTTGTAATTTTTTTTTTAGTGCAACATCTAAAAGAAGTTACAAGGCAAATGTTCTTGGATTTTTGCAACTTGGGTTTTTCTATGGAAGAGAGTAGTCAGTCTCATGCCCAACCCTTAACCATCATCTCCTAAGACAAATATGACAGGTTATAGCATGTTACTATTCTTTCATTCCTTTCATGTTTTTCTGGATGGAAACCTCCTTATTCACCTCTTATGACATGCATGGTAGGTTACAGTGTTACTATTCTTTGCTTCATCCTAGGGTCACGACAACACATCAACTTCACTGTGCCAGGTTTTATTCCTATACAGCTCAGTCTCTCTCCGAAAGCGTCAGCCAGAGCACGAACTCTGTAGCTCTGGCAAAACTTCCAGAGGCACTCTTGAACCAAATATCAGAGTTCAAAAACAAACCCATGATCTTAATCAGTCAGCAACACAGGCTTCCCTTAAAAAAGGTGTTCTGCAACACATGTTTCTTGTCATTCCAATCTTTCAGTAAAAACATGGCCTGGGAGCTATGCTCATTTCATTTACAGAAAATAAATTTATACTATTTGTATATACATGAAATCATAAAACGATAAATCTCTACTCACTGTGTCAATAACTAATTTGCCAATCTTGATAAATAAAGGATCCTGAAAATTTAGGAGGTAATTTCTGGGGAAAAAAGAAATATGCAAATGGGATTCCGTTTCCAACAGATAAGTAATTGAAATCTATACTATCATTTAACTATTCAGTAATGCACTGAGAAAGCCAGCTATAACTAGAAAGTTCTCTTTCTGGAATTCACATGATAAAATAAATATACAAAGACAACAAAAGATCTGGTGAAAAGAATTAGAGACAAAGATGGCAGCATGAGAACGATATGAAAGCAACTACCAGTGATAGCTGTAGCAGAATGAATAGTATCAGCTAGGTGTGCAAGCATACAGCACGCTTGAGCATCAAGATAGAACAGTGTCGTGATAGAATGAAGAAACTCTTTCCTTGTCGAGCCCTATCGAGCCCTATCGAGCCTTATTGAGTCTTATCGAGCCTTGTGGACCCCTGTCGAGCCCTATCGAGCCTTGTGGAGCCTTATTGAGTCTTATCGAGCCTATCGAGCCCTATCAAGCCTTTTTGATCCTTACGGAGTACTGAAGCCGTTTTGTCGATCCTGGTTCAAGTACTCGAGTACCAGATACCGTGCTTCTCAGTCTTGGCATACAAGAGCGTAGACGTCAAGGGGAAATTATAAGACTTGATTTTCGATTGGACCATTGGAAAATTAGTTTCAACAAGAAAAGGGGTAATATAAATAACTTTTTCTATTAGATAGAAAATTATTGAGTTTCAAGAGGAAGATTACGTCCTTTGGTTAAATTAAGAGTGTATATTAATAATTATTGAATGTGAATTTGCTCATATAAGTTGTGTATAGTAAATTATTTCAGCTGAGCTCAGGACGAGTTTTTTTTTCAGGTACCAAGGAATATACAGAGGAAGAAGTAGGCATATTGTTTTAAGCTTGATATAAGTTACAAAGAAGTTAATATGAATTACCTACATGTAGAATTACAACGTATCAGTACATGGTTAGGAGAGTTAAAAGTGGCAGTTAATGAAGTAGAAAATTTTGTAGAAACGTTGCAGAACAGAACGACTAGACAAGAGCCTTATAGATTTAAGGTAGACGGCAGTAGAGTAGGAAAGAAAAACAGGAGACAGCCACTACTTAATAAAGACAGAAGACAATATGATTATGATTATGCGGTTGGTTATTATGACAAACCAAGGCCTGATGTATATAGGGTAAAAGACGGTGAGAACAGACGTAATGGTGAAAGGTCGGACTGGTATAGCTGTTATAGATACAAGAATGGTCCTGAGAGAGACTTTTCCAATAAGTTATGGAAGTGGCCATCCCATAGCAAGACTGCTAGGAAAAAACGTGACAACTGGTTTGAACAAAGACGGAGACAGTATCTGAGGTCAGGGTCAAAGAACAGAGTAGAAAACATAAGTAAGAATTCAACTACTAAGCTGGTTGCGAATTTGACTCTTAGACAAGAACAGAAGAAAATAGACCAAGAGACTCAGACACAGATGATTGAAGTGGTAGAACGGAACACACAAACACAGATTGATACAATAGAGAAAAAGGTCCAGGTACAATCAACCAGCAAGATAATAAAGGGAAGTCAAACTGACTTAATAGAAATTCAGTCAAAACCAACTCACTTGACTAAGGGAGACACGGTTGAAATTAAGAAAGTTAAACAAAAGAGACCAAAGAGGAAAAGTATTGAAGAAAGAAATATAAACAGTTTAATAGTCAATAAAGGTACGACGACTGCTATGTCAAGTTCCTCAGGTATAGACATTAAATGAATCCCTAAATGGTGTAGGAATATTAGGTGTGAGGGTTCAGGTTATGGAGAGAATATTTCAGACAAAGATATGGGACTTGTACAGAACCGGAGTATGAGGAATAGAGGTAAGAAGAAAGCCAGACGTTCTAAAGCTGACTATGGGAATAGGATCGACGTGTCGGCAGTAAACTATTATGAGTCTGATGAAGGAACTATTATCAGTGTGTCATCTGAAGACGAGATGGGGAGATGTAAACGTTATGTAAGATATACAGGAAACAGTGAGCAGACCGACGCAAATAAAGGAAAGAGAAAGAAAACAATTAAGAAGAAGAATAATAATAGACAGATAGCGGAAAATTACTTGACGACAGAAAGTGACTTAAGAAAAATAGAAGAATATATGACTTTAAGACCTGAGTACTTTAACAACAGATTAACAACAGATAGTGAAGATGACATAATTGAAAAGAGACACACCCTAGCACTAGGAGACAATGAAATATTTGGCTTGGATGCGTTATATGGCTGTTAAAATTCCGAGGGTGAAGAAGAACATATGGACATTGTTTTAGATTATGAGAAGAATTGCGGGTTGAGCAGATACATATGAGCTGTCTAAAATAGACAGATGAATTTTGTTTGGTGTAGCATCACATGGTACAGGGTAGGCAATAGTGTTGTTGAGGATAGAGAGTCACGGCAACTGATATTCTACGTGGATACGTTATACAGAATATCTTGTGTTTGGTTGCAGAGTAGAGAGAGTAAACAAGGTAGAATTGAAATGTCCCTTGTCCGGAATGGCCGGATAAAGAGGGTTGATCACGTTGAGTGATGTATAACTGCTGTGATTAAAGTAGAGTAGATTCAGCACAGAATTAGTAGAGAGAGAGATAAACTAATTATGAATGCTCGTACTAGAATTGGTTCGACGCAGAGCTATGACGTGATGTCTGAGATAGTTTCGTTTGGTAGTTGAGAAGTAAGTATAGTATTGTAGACAGGTGAACCGAGAGTGTCTGATGAGGAGATATAGATTGAGGAGGAATTGAGTATCCTGTGTAAGCCAGTGGAGCGCAAGAGTATTAAGAGTAAAAGACTGTGGAAACTGATGTTGAAGAATACGAGGTCTTAGTGAAGGGGATAAAGTAATTACGTCATGCTTGTGAAGAAAGAAGAGGTGATTAAATCAGAGAAAGTGGTTGTGTGGAGAAGTATAGAATGATAGTTACGAGGTTAGTGACTCGTTGGAGTGAGGTTTGTTCTGAGAGGTAGTTGATAGTGCTGGTTAGTGTATAAAAGAGATATAAGTTGCGAGAGATAATGTATAGGTTCTGACCTTTGAAAAGGAGCGAATGATTGAGAAAAGTAGAAATAAGAAAACAGTTGAATTGTGAAAGTCCTGTGGAGTAGTTCGTCTGGTAATGCGTTGTTCTAGCATGTGTAAAAATGTAGACAAACATATGTCCGTTGAGTATGGATAGAATGATGTCAGGTGATTATTAACGCATGCATGTACGAGGCGTTTGGAAGTGATCGATATGCTTAGGCTATAGTGAGTGATTGTTGGAATGTTGAATTGGTGTCTAATTTTTTTTTGAAGTAATGGTATAAACATATAAGGTTGGCGTGATAGGAGAATAATCGTGAGATGAGAACACGAATGCCGTGTGAATATGCGAAGAGTGGCTGATGACTGAAAGGAGTGATGTCTTTTGTGTGGAATATCTGAAGTTAGACAGAATTAATGATAATTGTATGACAGGATGACGGAAAGAGAGTTAACATTCTGAATGACGTTTCATAAAACAGATTTAGTATTGTTGGTAAGGACATGTCGAAGCATGAATGCCTGATACTGAGAAATGAGAGAAGATGGTTTGCTCAGTCAGAATGAGATTTGTCGTTAGTCATGTGCGGTGTTGGTTATTGTTTCTGATAGAGTCCCGATAAATAGGAGTAAGCAAGAGAAGGAGAGAAAGTGATTAGTTAATGAATGTCGGAACATTATAGATAGAGTACTAGAGAACATGTTCCGATAAGTGTGACTAGTCTGACTATCATCATGGTGTATGAAACGAAGTTAAGAGAAAGTTGAAGATAGTTTAGAGTTGTTGTGGTGAGATGTTAGAAAATACTGATGCGGGAGAATGAAATGTTAGTTGCGTCGGGTAGAAGAGAGACTTAAAAGCAGAATTAGTTGTTGCTACAGTAGATAGAGGCATGGGTGAGGTCTATAGTAAATAGACAAGTTTTTTGCTGGTCGTAGTGGGGTGGAGATACCGTAGTTAACGGTAATGATTAAGAAGTTGTAGTGATTCTTGGTATAAATCCAAGGGAAACAATTAGTGTGCCGAGCCACAGGTTCTATTGGTAGATAGATGACTGCTGGTACATTGAGATAACATTGGGATAGCCGTCACTCTGGTAATAGATAAAATGATTTGACCTGTAGTAAACAGTGGTTGTTTAGATTTATATTCCAATTATTGGGATATGTTAGGACTTAGTTGGCAAAAGATAGAATGTTGAGAGGAGAAATAATCAATGCTTGACTTACAGAAAAAGTATAGTCATTTGTTAATTAATGACTTTTGTTGAGAGAACAGATATTGTTCTATGAGAATAGTCTGTGGGTAACAGATATATATATATATATATATATATATATATATATATATATATATATATATATATATATATATATATATATATATATATATATATATTTAGCATTGAGTTGTTTTTTCTCTGTTATGAGAATAACGGAATAGGCATGACTTGTGTGAATAGATATGTATTTCATTGGTTAGTATAAGAGACCAATGTTGATTGAATATGGACAGTAGGTTTTATTATTTTTTAATTGACTTGGTTTTGTAAAATGATTGTCACTATTTAATTTTAGAATAGGATTATTGTGTTTTTAGTCTTTTGCGGTACAAACTACTGGTCCGTAAAAGGACCAGTAGTGTTAGGTAACACTAGATATTTTCTTCTAATTTAAATTGATGCATGTTTTATTGTTGGGGATAAACAGTTCAAAACTTGGGGGTATGACATCCTGTTGTTTTATTTTGGTTGACTCATATTTTAACTTAAATTGTCTTGTATGTTAAATAAGAATTGCCTTGTTAGAAATTAGTTAAGTTAAGTTTAAATTATAAACAGTTATGATTTTGGCTAGAATAAAGGCAATACATAAGGCTTTATTTAAGACCCTTCGTTCAAGAAAGAGTTAATAAACTACTGAGAACTAGTAGAGAGACACATTCTCTTTCTGAATAATAAGCATACCTTGTTGGTGGGATTGCTGTGATAGTCAGCGTTGATAAATCAATGATATAAGGGCTGCAAAGTTGTGGAAACATATGCCATACGGGGTTACTACACAAGTAAAAGAGTTATGGGGAATTTAAGTGAGCATTAATTGAAGATATATGGATTGGACGCCATATTGGGAAGAAAAGATTAAAGTGAATAAAGCAGTGGGGTAAATGACATGGGGTCAGAAGTGAACATGGAGCCACGAGATTATAGAAGAAGAAGTCAGTAACGTGCTGTAACAGACAGTGTGAAGACAAATAGTAAAACATGAATTGAATCCATGTTTGACTCCGAAGAATGATTAGAGAGACTGTGGATAGCAGTAAAATAGTAAAGTGGTGTAAGTGTGTTAATGAGAAATGAACATTGTCACTGTGGAGACAAAATGACATGGGGTTTTAGAGGTCCGTAATATATGGACTGAGAAAGTATATTGTTGCTGTTGATAACAGCATAAATTGACAAGTGGAGGTTTTAGTAGTTATGCCCATAATAAATGGACATTGTGGGTTGCTGAAGTTTTCGGCAAGATTAAGAGAGTACCTGATATAGAGTATTCCTGAGTGAGGTATAGGAGAGATTTGGTTATATTTTAGTAGGTGACGTTTATAATGATAGAGGGAGCTTTGAGTCGAAGGCCCATAATGGACCTTTTTAATTGTGTCCTCGGGATGTGTTTTGTGGTTGACATTACAATGCGAGGTTGAGGTAAGGTTCAGAGCCATAAAATTAGTAGTGTCTGTAATATATAGACATTTAGGAGTGAATAATATTTTTGATGGTTGGTACTTGATGCTGTAGATAGCAGCGTAAACATGTTACCATAATAAGTGGTACTGTAGAAGATATAATTGTTTAGACTTTATTACATAAAGTCTCAAATGACATAGGGGGTAAGGTGGTGCGTGATTTAGCTAAGTGTGGTTTTTTATGAGAGAGTTCTACTTCTTTGAATCTCCGGTGCGCACCGATTCTTGTCTTCCTATCGTGTGCAAGTGATTTCAGGTGGTTGAAAAGTAGAGAAATAGTAATGTGGGGGTAATACGGTTAGTGATGACAATAGGGAGTTGAGGTAGTATCAGAAGAGTACAGCGTTTGAATTTTTAAGCGGATTGCTTATGAAGAGAAGAAAAAGGTAACCATATGTGTTATGATGTATTGTATAAAGTTGAGAATTAAATGTTATTGAGGATATGTAAATAATATGTGTTATGTTTGAAGAGCCAGGAACGAAGAAGAAGTTCATAGTGGTTTGCTATGTGACAGGGGGAAGAGTTACAAATAGAATATTTACCTAAAATAGAGTTAGTTTGGGGCGGCTTAGAGAAATTATGGGAGGTAAAGAGAGAAGTTGTAGGATAAAAGGGTGAGGAATAAAGACTTTTGAAGAAGAAAAGTCTTTTAAAAACACAGGAAGGTGTAGCAGAATGAATAGTATCAGCTAGGTGTGCAAGCCTACAGCACGCTTGAGCATCAAGATAGAACAGCTAGAAGGATGCTCAAGTCATGACGTAGCTTGTTGTTAGTTGGTTACCACCTGGAACGAGAGAAGAGAGGTCAACATCAACATCGCATTTTGATTGTATTGAGATTTTGTATCAACCATCGCAAATAAAGCCTATTCTACAATAATCTAACGAAACTTGTTGATCCACTGTATGCACGTACTGTTACATAGCAAAGGACAGGCGAACCCGATTGTTGATAGTCTATGCTCCATCAGGAGATAAGAAACAAAAGATTTTAAAAATTAGCTTCTGTAAAAAAAATTCACTCCCAACCCCACGCAACCACCGAACACACACTTACTCACACTAACTCACTCACTCACTCACATACACATACACAAACACACACAGAAATGCACACAGACATGCAGACAGACACGCATGCAAGCCCACACACACATACATCTGATATGTTAGAACTATGTATGAATTAGGAAAGACACCACAGGTGTTAGAAGACGTGAAGTATTATATAAGATCAACATTTTGAGATTATGAAAACAAGGTGGAACAGAGCAGGCAAACAGCTTCTAAGCACAGGTGAAACTTCTGTTTTCAGGTCATATGGAGGAAAATATCTCCCTCATGTTATCTAAAGAAGCAGAGAAAGCTTTAATAGATTGGAAAGCTGTCAGTTCTAGAATAATAACAGTAACATTTAAAGCCATTAAAAAAAATAGATATGAAATTGAATTAGTGTTATGCATCTACAAATTATAACGATGAGTCAGTTAAGTGAGTATTATACATGAAACTTACAAAGCACATTGTGTAATCAAAGAAAAGGTAATATAATTTTGATGGGTCATCAAAATGCTAAGATAGGATTGGATAACACTGGTTATGAAGAGACAATGAGGAAACATGGACTAAGGGTAATTAATTAAAATGGAGCATTACTCACCAATTTTTGTGCGATATGTGAATCAATATGTTATAGACAGAAGTGTTTTTAGTTTTACTAATTTGAAAGATATCTTTACAAATGATATACAACATTAAAGATAAATAATTGTGTTGTTTTACTAACTAAATATACTAAATTATGTTTACAGCTTTGAAGATGTTACAATTATTAAAAATGAGAAGGTGGGATAAATATGTGACATAATAACATGAAATTTTCAATCTACTACCAAATTTTGGTGTTCTAAGGCTTTGAATACCTTGTTAACTGAAGATTGTCATGTAGTTTATCATCATCAAATGCCTTGCCGGCTGGAGTGGGCAATCATGCCTCTCCACAAACTGCGATCTCTGACGTCATGGATCAATTCATGTGTTGACTCCCTTCTGTGCCATGACACAAGAATGTCAAGAATCTCCTCACACTGTCTTCCTCTATCTCTCTTTCTGCAAATCTTTCCAGTTCACAACATGTTCCAATTTTTGTTTTCTCATAAGGGCCAAAATACGATGACTGCATCTTTCTGATGTATTTGATAAGTTGTCTTTATGACTCAACTTCCCTTACAACATCCAAATTGCTCATGTTTCTATCCAATTAATTTTCAGCATTCTTCTATCAAACCACTTCTCCAAAGCTTCCATGGATTGTTTTGCCTGTTTACTAATAGTCTAGGATTCACAGCCATATATTAAACCTGGTTCTATGTACCATGCAAGAACCCTTTTTCTAACGTTCAAGGACAAAGACAAAACGTTCTTCATTTGATAGATGTAGATTATCCAATTATAATTTGAAATAATCCAAAAACATGCAAGTACACTAATATCTTTACATTTTTATTTATTTATCAATCAGAACATTTTTAGGAAGGCAGGCAGGCAGGCAGGCAGGCAGGCAGGCAGGCAGGCAGGCAGGCAGGCAGGCAGGACGGAAGGAAGGAAGGAAGGAAGGAAGGAAGGAAGGAAGGAAGGAAGGAAGGAAGGAAGGAAGGAAGGAAGGAAGGAATGTGTTATAGAGATGCTTTCATCACTATTTTATAAAATATCAACATCATTGTACATTCAATGTCCCATGTGTTTGATGATTTGTATCAATTTTCGACTTATTTAATAACTTTAAAAACAATTTCCTAGCTTGTTCAGTAGTTAAGTGAGGCGATTGGATGAGTTTACTGAACTTTTTATTGGCTGCATAGTAAACTAAATAACATACACTCAAAAGAAACATTTTTTAATTACATAGTCTCCGCTAACTTGATCAATTCAAAGGTAGGAAAGGTTTTTTCCTGAGGTATTTCAAAAAGCTGGATTGGATTTTAGCTAACTACAACTTATTTGCACTTTGTTTTATAATGCAAAAGAGTGTGGCAATTGTTTTGGCCTAAAGTAAAGGAAGTGGCATCAATTTCTGAAGCTCCTGGTAGTTAATGTGTTAAAATGTATTTCTTTCCTTACACAAAAATAAGGGGGGGGGGGGGGGAGCTGAGTGGTCTTGAGGTAGGTTTGGTGTCCGCCTCGAGTGCTGGAGGCCCCGGGTTCAAGCCCTGGTGAGGACCGGGTTTTTTTTCACATGGACTCCTAGTAACAAAATTTCCCCTGGTCTCTGGGAAGTGAGATCAGACGCCCGTGTGTATTGTTGCGCATGTAAAAAAATCCCTTGGCAGTTGGAAATCGAAAAAGAGTAGCCTTTCGGCGCTGCCCGGGCAAAATTTCGAGTTAAAAATCTACCCAAAGTATTTCAGGATCCTCGTCGGTGCTACGGAGTTCGTGCACTAAGCTGAGATTCTCCAGACTCAGGCTTGAGTTAGGAGTAGAACTGAGCACTTAGAGTTACATCCGTGTGCCGTGATGTTGATCCGTTGACTAAACTAAACACAAAAATAAATCCCATATTTGCACAAGTTTTAATTTACAACAAACCTCACTTTCTTCTTCTTATATAAATAAGAATTGCATTAACTTCATCTTTACCCAGAATTGCTTCATCTGTTCAATGAATACATCACTGAAAGCAAGACATTTGTGGGTTTTTTTTAAAAGCATATTTATTAGAAAGAGCTTGGAAGCAACAGAGATGTGGTTACTGAGACGAATGTTGCAAATTCCTTGAACTGCCAGAGTAACTAATAACGATTGCCTGAAAGAGGCTAATAAAACTAGAACAATATATACAACAATAAGAAAGAGACAAACAGCTTTCTTTGGTCATGTGATGAGACGAGAGGCATTAGAGAACAACATGACAACTCGAAAAATCAAGGGTAAGAGAGGCAGAGGCATACCAAGAGAAATGATGCTGGATGGACTAAAATGGTGACATGGAGGAATATCATCAATAGAGTTGATCCAGAACACCAAAGACCGAGATCTGTGGAGAGACATGAAAGCCTTCACCAGCTGGCAGGGCACTTGATGATGATGATGATGATGATGATGATGATGATGATGATGATGATGATGATGATGATGATGATGATGATGATGATGATGATGATGATGATAATAGTTATTGTCCCCTTAGCATTCACCTGCTAAATTGTCTAGGACTGATGGAGTTGCTGTTTCAAATATTTACATAATTTCTAACAATGTCTCAATTAAACTCAAAACAAACACACAAACTAACCTCATATGTTAACCAAGGAACAAGAATAATAATGGTTACTTACTGGGTATATGTTGAATTAAAATGACTCCAAGCGTGCGACCGTGTAACATTAGCTTTAGGAAACACCCTGAATAGGCATTTCAGACAAAAATCAAATAAACTTAATAACCATTTCAGACAAAATCAAATACTTTAATAGCCATTTCAAACAAAATCAAACATCCTTAGTAGACATTTTAGAGGGAATCAAACCTAATTTAATTTCTCCGTCCATAGTGTCTTTCTGAAATCTCAGTTTCTAAGATTGTTTTCACACTTCAATATTCCTACTTATACGCATGATATTTGTCAAACACCATGTCGGATGCATCAATATTGTGGACATAAGAATGTCTTTTTAAGAAGAAATTACCATAAGACTACCCAAAATACTGTCATTACTGCCAATAATGCCTTGTGGTGTAGGACTTGGTGGGCTTGAGCCATAGTTATTACGTTCACCTGACTAGTGCAGTGACCACAACTGTGCCGATTCGGGTTTTCCATTTTGCCCTCTACAGAAAAAGACCCATCACCTTACCGAGGATTTGAACCTGGGTCTCCCGAACAGGAGTCTCGAATTCTATCTAATTCAGTTTTAGGTCTCCCTATATTTTGGAGCCCTGTGGATTCCAAAGAAAAGACTTTCTAGCTATAATATTTTGGGGTTTTCTCAATGTGTGCTATATCCAGCACCAGTTTTCTTTTTTTTTTCTGTCACCTCTTGATTCATTTAAATCTGTCTAGATTTCTCCATAAGCTTATTACTCTAATGTTGTTCCATTACCCCATATGGACAATAATCACCTTCAGTTTAATAGGACTGTGAGAGTAAAACTGTGGGGAGCTGCTATTGCGGCTGACTCAATCACAGGACTATCATCCTGAGCCCATGATGGAGCCTAACAATAACTTCTCCTTGAAGTTGAACCAGGTAGGGGTAATGGTGAAATCTAAATTGAAATCCATCCATACTATTGCAGTCCTTCTATTCTGGAAGTGTACCTAATGAAGGTATAATTTAAAAAAAGCTTCAGATTGAACACTGTGTGGTGAATCATTGCAGAGTGTCCTTTACTTTCACAGCATGTAATAAAATGTTCCCAGCATACACCAGTAAAGGTACTAAGTTCTGCAGCAACAGTTGTATAACATAATATAAGTTCTATAGCAATAGTAATTGTCAGTGTGTTGGGGAATAGAGACAGGACATATACAGGACAAGGGAGATAACAGAGACCGGACATAGGCAGGGATGCAGAGATATCAACGGTAGGACATCTACAGGACAACAGAGATATGAGAGACAGAAACATAGGCAGGGATGCAGAGATATCAACGGTAGGACATCTACAGGACAACAGAGATATCAGAGACAGGACATAGGCAGGGATGCAGAGATGTCATATACAGGACATCTACAGGACAACAGAGATATCAGAGACAGGACAGAGGCAGGGATGCAGAGATGTCATAGAGACAGGACATCTACAGGACAACAGAGATATGAGAGACATGACATAGGCGGGGACACAGAGATGTCATGGACAGGACTTAGACAGGACAAGACCCAGCTATAAAAGGGAACACAAGTCTACGGGACTCCGACCTGGATTGACAGGACAGATTTGCAATGAAAGACCTGACACTACACGACCGGACAGCAGTACAACGTGACTGCTGAGACAGCCCGACTATCCCGAGGCACACGAGGTCCAGTACCACGTGACCAACCGGCCAAAGTGAGGAGACTCAGACTGGGACTAGACATTTTAGGGGAAAGACGCATGTGTGTCGAGAAGAGAGTGTATGGAGTTTGCGGGAGTGCTAGCTGGCATTGCCATGTTGAAGATAACAAGTATTGAATGCAGGGTTCTTGTGAGTGCTATGACTGTTTATTAACTAGCACTTATGTATATAATGATGATGTATTCAATTAACAGCACTATGTATGCAATTTGATGATAATCAGGTTCTACTTAATAAATGTTTGATACCACATGCAAGGTTGATATTCTTGAGTGCATGTGAAGGAACTAAGAATGCCTGTGTTTGTGTGAGACGTTGACTATAATACAACATAATGTAAGTTCTGCAGCAACATTTATACAACATAATGTTATTTTTCTTGGTTCAATCTTGCTGAACTTGCCCTGGTACAAAGAAGCAAACAAATTTGATGTGTTATGAGAAACCCACCTGGTGATTGCACTTGGAACATGCCCAGCAAACGCAGGAAGAACTGGAATCATGCCCAGTGAGCGCATGCGATCCAGTATCTGGTGCTGTAGCACCAGCTTGTTAGTGATCCACATCTGAGGCAGTGGTCCACCCCATCCATGGAGGTTACCCATTCTACCCCTGAAAATATATATATACAGAATTATTTGTTAAGGTCTTTGCAATCAGTTTTAGAATATCTATTGACCTAAAGTGATGGAGATGTGGTGGCATAGTTGTTAACGCATTTGACTGTCAAGACAGTGACAGGATGTTTGTTCTCAACCAGTACAGCTCTGAGATCAACCAGCTTCATGAAATGGAGGCTGGATAATATCCAGAATTTTCTAGGGCTTGTTTGGGAAGGAAAAGCAGTGAGGAAGGGAGCTGACCACCTCATTATGTAATGGCCTAGAATATGTGAAGATCTAATCCTTCACATCCTAACAACTGTTATCTGCCATGGGACAAACTTATAAAAAGTATGGGTCAAGAATATCAAGACTAGAAAGACACTAGAGACCACACAGGTGTGACCTCTACATTGAATGCTAATAACCCATCTGCTGTGTGTCCACCGTGACGAGGTAGAGGGGCTTGTGCGTCACAATGACCCCAAGAGCTATGCCGACGGTAGCACAGCTACTGGTAGGGCCACCCATGTCGGACAGGTCAAGGGAGAGGGACCAGACGAAGAGACACACAAACCTGCTGCCTTGTAGGTAGACTGGGGACAGTCAAAGGCTAGGGAAAGCACCTGAATACATGCTTGTCAACATCGGATGTACTGAGCCACAGGCTTGACAAAGCAGTGCAACGTAAAACCTGCTGCCTTGTAGGTAGACTGGGGACAGTCAAAGGCTAGGGAAAGCACCCGAATACATGCTTGTCAAAATCGGATGTACTGAGCCACAGGCTTGACAAAGCAGTGCAACGTAAAACCTGCTGCCTTGTAGGTAGACTGGGGACAGTCAAAGGCTAGGGAAAGCATCCCAAATAAATGCTTGTCGAAATCAGATGCACTGAGCCACAGGCTTGACAAAATAGTGCAACGTAACTTAATTCATGATGTCACAAATCAAAATTAATCGTTATGGTGCTAATCCCGTGAAGTCCCATCAGGCGGCGATAGTGCCGGGCCCCCTGCCTCGAGGGGGTCCACCCATGACTACTGGTGGTCACCTTCCCCTGTGCTGTGGAGTCAAGGCACAGAGGAGTAGGTTAAGAGCTATTGACCAAATACCCCGGACACTCAACATACTACAGTGGAATGCCGAAGGAGTTTACAAGAAGAAAGACTCCCTAACACAGCGTCTTCATAAAGATAGAATAGATGTGGCATGCATTCAAGAGACACACCTCAACGCCAATCACAAATTCTCAGTCAGAGGATATCAGGCCACACGTTTCGACCGCGAAGGACACAAAGGAGGAGTTCTAATACTTACACGAAATACAATACCTTGCAGCAAAGTATCTGTGATCTCTGACAACCAAACAGAAATTATAGGTGTTGATATAATGATAAAGGACGTGAAAATAAGAATCTACAATCTGTATAGCCCAGCAGATAAGGACCTTACACTCTCAAACATGAAAATAACCTGACACAAACTGCATTATTGTCGGAGACTTTAATAGCCGTTCAGAAAGATGGGGATACCCAGATACTGACAAAAGAGGAGATGAATTGGAGGACTGGGAAATAGACTCAAATCTCCATCTACTCAACAAAGCGGATGACACACCGAGCTTCTACTCCAGAAGATGGCTTACCACTTCTACTCCAGACTTAGCTTTCTGCACAGGAGACATCCTCCACAAAATCGATCGCCATGTGCTGGACCAATTAGCAGGTAGTGACCACAGACCAATCAAGCTTGTAATGAATATGGAGTATGTTCCACAGGAGCAAAAGCCCTTGCCCCGCTGGAATTACAAACGAGCAGATTGGGACAGATTTGCCATACTAACAGACAAATATTGTGAAAACATAAATACACGATATGGCAACATAAAGCAAATGGTGGAAAGTCTAAACAGAGCGATAATACAGGCAGCCACTGAGTCCATTCCTAGAGGAGCGAGGAAAAATTACAAACCATACTGGACTGAAGAACTACAAAGTTTGGAGGACAAAGTTGAAGATGCCAGGAAGACAGCAGAGAGAGAACAAACAATTGAAGCGAATACCTCTCTCAAAGCCATCTCAGCAAAATATAAAAGAACAGTAAATCAAACAACAAGAGATCGTTGGAGGGAAAAAACAGAAAACCTGAATTTTGACAGGGATGGAAACAAACTATGGAAACTAGTGAAAGCCATGAACAATGAAGGACCTAGAAACAAACAAATAACAATTAAACAAGGAAATGCCTTGCTTACAGGAAAAAAGGCTGCAAATGCACTAATGGAACACTATGCAAATGCAAACCACATTGATATTACAACCTGAACAGAAGAAAGCAATCAAAGACAAACAGATACATCATAGAAATACAGAGACAGCAGCAGAATATATGATGGCAAATCTAACAATGGAAGAAATGGAACAGGCAATGAATACCCTAAAAAAGAAGAAATCACCAGGAAAGGATGGAATCACAAATGAAATGCTAATAGGACTAGGCACCAAGGCAAAGAAGAAACTACTAGCAGTCCTAAATAACAGCTGGAAGAGAGGAATAGTCCCACAGGCATGGAAGGAAGCTATACTAATACCAGTCCCAAAGAAAGGAAAAGACCTGGAAGAACCAAATGGCTATCGACCTATCAGTCTACTTAGCTGTGTAGGAAAATTAATGGAACGCATTATCAATGGCAGGCTAACATGGCATCTGGAAGAAAACAAACTCTTAACACCACACCAAGCAGGATTCAGAAAGTACAGATCCACTGAAGATCAAATAACCTATATAGCTCAGGAAATAGAGGATGCCTTCCAAGAGAAAAAGCACACACTAGCAGTCTGGATAGATTTAGAAAAAGCATTTGATAAAGTATGGAAGGAAGGACTGAAAGTAAAACTGCAAAACATGCATGTTTGTGGAAAAATGTATAAATGGATCAGCCACTACCTTGAGAACAGAACTGCCAGGACAAAAGTACAAGGACAAACAAGCAAAATGATGCTGCTGGAGCAAGGTGTCCCCCAAGGAGGAGTTCTTTCACCAACATTATTCCTAGCATATATAAATGACATCACAGAAAATTTTCCAGCCAGAGTACACACATCCTCCTTTGCAGATGATCTAGCCATATGGACATCTGAAGAATATATTAGTACAGCTAACAGCAGAATACAGCAAGCCTTATTAGCGCTAGAGGACTGGTCAAAATCATGGCTAGTGAAGATAAGTGAGGAGAAAACAACATGCACAGTGTTCTCCCTCTCAAATAAAACTCAGCAACCTAAGCTGGTATTGAATGGAAAAATATTGTGCCATGAAGAAAATCCAAACTATCTAGGAGTCACCTTTGATCGTCGCCTGACATGGAAGACACAGGTTGAGAAAAATCGAACAAGAGCAAGGCAGAGAATGGCAATCATGAAAAAGCTTGCTGGTACAACGTGGGGAGCAGATGAGAAAGTTCTCAAGAAGTTATATACTGGACGGGTGAGGCCAGTACTGGAATATGGCATTGCAGCTTGGGCAACAGCAGCTAAGTCAAACTTTAACAAAATAAGTAGAGTCCAAAACCAAGGAATGCGAATCATAACTGGAAGCCTGAAGACAACGCCTATTAATGAACTAGAAAAGATCACTTGTTTACAACCAATGCAGGATAGAAGAGATAGCAGAGCCCAGCAACAAGCAGAAAAATTTAGAAGATTGACAGACCACCCTATGTACAACAGATTTAATGGTTTTGGAAAGGGAAGACTGAAGCGTAGCAACTTTGTAGAAACTGCAAAACGAAGGATTAGGGCAGATCCTATACTTAACATATCAACAGTCAAGCCCATACACAATGCACACAAGTTCCCAGCTTGGAGACAGCAGCAACTGCCTGAGATGATAGAAAACATTCCTGGTATTGAGAAAAAGAACACTCAGCATGAAACCGAAAGAAGAGAAATAACCCTAAACTACATAAAAGAACATTACCCAAGCAGGAATTGGACCCATGCATATACAGATGGATCAGCCAAAAATTCAATAGAGAATGGAGGAGGAGGAATTCTCCTAAATTTAAAAAATGGAGTGAAAAAAACACATTCAATGGCAACTGGAAAATTTTCAAGTAACTTCAAAGCGGAGGTAGAGGCTCTGAAAACTGCAGCAGAAATGCTCCTGATGGAGGAAAATAAAGAGAAGCAAATAGCTATCTTCACAGATGCAAAGTCAGCTGTCTCAATACTGAAGAGCAATAACAGCACAGAACTAACTGACCTAAGAGCAGCACTCCATGGTCTATGCCAGAAATCCAAAAAAGTTGTAATACAGTGGATCCCATCACATTGCAGTATACCTGGAAACGAAGAGGCTGACAGACTGGCAAAAGAGGGCGGACGACTACCACAGCCTGACATAGACATAACCTATAATGAGGCAAAGAGGTTGATAAAAAGCACTTATAGAACCAAATGGGAATCAGAGCATCCAGGCCATCAGAAGGATGATGCATATTACAAACTCGACCGAAGAGAACAAGTAGCAATCTTCAGACTCCGCACAGGACATAACAGGCTGAAATACCACTTGTTCAATAAACTAAAGATAGGAGATACCGATGAATGTAATTGTAGAACTGGAAAAATGACAGCAAAACATTTGCTGCAGGATTGCCCAACGTATGCAGAACAGAGAAAGATATTTTGGCCCACACCTGCTTCATTTGAGGACAAGCTCTATGGAGATATCAACAAGCTAAAGTTGACCGCAGATTACTTTAACTATATACAGGTTGACATTTAAGGTGCATGAAGACCCAGAGGCATGAAATGGAATATTGCTTGGATAGCAAATCCATTACGTGGAAAGTCCAAATCAAAAGCCCATTGTGTGGGCTTCATAAAAGGTGGAAAAGTGTCCTAGTGGCACGAAATGGAATATTGCTTGGATAGCAAATCCATTACATGGAAAGTCCGAATCGAAAGCTCACTGTGTGGATGTCATCTGCAGACTGCATACTTCTGGTTTCCGGAAGAACAGCCTATGGTGAACGGAAGGCCCAATATACGGAAGTGAGGCTAAGCAGCCATGTGCAGGACGTGACGATTCCTTGGGTGAGCCCAGTATCAGAGCGCTATGTATCGGCTCTGCAAGTATGGAAGCCTCCTTGGATGGCGGGGAATGCCCATGGTCTGCCCCTGCCTTCCCTTGAGGGCTGACCAGGATCTTTGGCTGTTCTATATGGACCAGCTGGGATGGGGGATAACACCACAACAGTGAGAGTCAAACGTCCTAAGAAACCCCCGGGAAGGTTAACCCGGTCAACAAATGCCCGCAGAAGTCGGATGTGTCGGCCTAACGGCGCAAGAACGCAGCTCTGCTGTAAACAGGCACAACGCAATCACATCCGGAAAAAAACTCCGGATGAACGAAGAAGAAGAAGAAGAAGAAGAATGCTAATAATCTCATGAATGACTGAGAAGATCTTTGTCTTCTTCTTCTTTGTTTGCCCAAAATGTTTGTTTTGGACAAAAATCTGTTGCGCCTGTTGACAGCTGAGCTGCGACATCTGCACCTTTTGGCTGACATACCCGACTTCTTCAGACATTTGTTGGCAGGGTTAACATTCCTGGTGGCTAAGAAGATCACACAAAAAAACAACAACAACAAAAAGTAAAAGTATAGCCTACTTGCAGATCATAAAAGGTGACAAAGGAGAGTTGACAGTGGGGCTGGCTATCCCACCCCATAGAATACTTTAGTTGAAAACTCTAACCAACCATGAACATGCTTTATAAAATAGGTATCAAAGATTTTTCTGATTTTCTGGAAAAGAGAGGTAGTTAGCAAGGGAGCTGATCCCCTATCTCACTGAGCCATATGGGATACAACTCTGCAATGAAGTTGATCCTCTTGCCTTTTAAACCTCTTTTAAGGAAAGTGGCATGTTTAAAACATAGCTAACCATTAAATGGCAATATAAGCAATATCCTCACATGTGACAACAGAACCATCACAACTGTAAAGTAAATACACACAAGAGAAAATTGGCTGCAAGATGAGGTAAATGGAATGATGAAAAGGTGGACGGAGCAGAGGGAAAGGATTATAACTTAACAACATATTTAAATCTTGCAGTGGAGGTCAGCATGGCCAAATGGATAAGAACCCTCATTCTTAAACTCTGATGTGCTGATGTCAAGGTAGCGAGCACTCCTTGACTTGAGAATGTAAATTACAAGTACCTCAGAAGTCAGAATGGGTTCGCCTGATAGCGAGGGATACTGGTAATAGGGAAAGCTAATCCACACGCACACATCAGTCCAATGCACAAGAAGTAGTAGCACATATACGGAGTACGCTTGATTTCAAAGTGAGCGAACATTTAAAAACAATTAAGTTGCATGTCCTTCACAATACGTAGCAGTCAACCCCAGCATTTTCGCTGTTCGTGATTCCTGGGCAAATTTTACGTTCAGTAGTTTGCCATTGCTTTCTGAACGACCGGCTCCTATACATTTTTCGAAAAAACCAGCACTGATGTGTTTCGAACCCGGGTATATGGGCTCACAAACCGCGTTTGCAAGCCCTTAGCCACAGAGACCGGTTTTGAGTGAACATTACAAACAATCTTTCAGTAGCAACATATGTTTAAAATAATGGCAGCATAATGAAAACTAACATTATTTCTAAAGACTTACCAAGCCAAAAAAGCAGGACCAGCAAAATGTGCATTCAAGTCTGCCTGAGTGAAACCCAAGTTCAAGTACACCTGTAGAATGAAAGTAAAAATGTACTAATGTTAGTGTTTTCAGATAGTGCCCTAATGTCAGTGTTTTCAGACAGTGCCCTAATGTCAGTGTTTTCAGACAGTGCCCTAATGTCAGTGTTTTCAGATAGTGCCCTAATGTCAGTGTTGTCAGATAGTGCCCTAATGTCAGTGTTTTCAGATAGTGCATGCCCCGTGCAGAATATTGCAATTAACCCCAGGTTGATTTTTAAGGCATTCAGCCTTCTGTTGAATGAAAAACAGTGTTGAAGTGCTACATAGAACCTGTACTTTTGTATGGATGTGAAGGGTGGACATTGAACAGACAAGCTGAAAAACATCTAATGCCTGTGGAAATGTGGTTTCTGAGGAAAATGTAAAGAATAACCAATGAGCAAGTCCTACAAGAAACAAATGAAAACGATAAACTGATTAGAGAAATTGGACATAGACAGTCACA
The DNA here is from genome assembly GCA_014155875.1 of Cepaea nemoralis. NCBI lineage: Eukaryota > Metazoa > Mollusca > Gastropoda > Stylommatophora > Helicidae > Cepaea > Cepaea nemoralis. The sequence continues at coordinate 27,023 of JACEFZ010003465.1, read as the reverse complement.
GTTTTTGGACACATTATGAACAGCAATAAACTGGAAAACTTGATAACAACTGGCAAGATTGAAGGGAAAAGAACATGAGAAGGCAAAGAAGTAAATACCTGGATGGCTTGGCCATGTGGTATGGTCGAGACATGAACACACAGCTGATCCACGACTCTGGTGATTGTATACTATTAGTGTTGGAACTCTTCGCTGGCTGCTGAGGATGGGGACAGAGCGCTTATGGGAATGTCCCGAATGCTGTGATGTCGGTTCCTAAATCAATCAACCAATCAATCAATCAATCTGGTGATTGTATGAGATAGTGAAACATGACCGCCTATGCTTATCGGCATGGCACATGTTGATGAGTCTGCCATTGCTTTCTGAATGAGAAGTCAATGTTTAGGTCCAACTGACTGGTGTGTGTAACGAACCCACTACCCCACCATCAGCGGTAGGTAGTTTAAGATGGCAGAAGCACAATGAACTTCTCAGTTTTGCTGTCCTCTAATGTCAGTGTTACTTTAGCAAAACATTCTAATAACAGATCCCTTCAACTGCTCTGCTGACATTATTTGCTTATTTACTACTTGAAATAACTGTTTCGAAACAAGTGCCTACCATTTGTTTTCTTAAAATTAACATCCATGTTTTCACCTTCAAATCTGCATCTGTAACAAGATGGTATTACTGAAAAGATGGTGTTACTGAAAAGATGGTGTTACTGAAAAGATGGTGTTACTGAAAAGATGGTATTACTGAAAATATGGTCTTACTGAAAAGATATCTGCTGAAAAGATGGTCTTAATGAAAGGGTGGTATTAATAAAAAGATGGTATTACTGAAAAGATGGTCTTACTGAAAGGATGTCTAAATGAAAAGGTGTGGATCAGTTGTTTGAGGATACTTCACAAAGAATAAAACCACTTCACAGTCAACAGAAAACTCAAGGAATTTCCAAGGCTGGGCAATTTTGCACACTAGCCCGCAGCTTTCTAGCACTGATTCAATAAGGCACTCTTTAAGGGAGAAACCCACCCAGATAGAAAACTATCGAGGGAAGGAAAGACTGCACCAGTTAGGGAACAAACTGCCTCCATACCTAGAAAAAGGCAAGTTGCAAGCACATCATGGGACTGTGGTGTGTATAGTAATACCTCACAAACAGAGATGACAAAAAGATGGTACAAAGATATATGACCAGAGGAGGAAAAGGCTGGAGATCAGCATGAATGCAACCAATTCATTTCAAAAATCGCTTCAGGCCTCCCTTTGTTTATAGTGTTAGGCCAAGTGACAGGATAGACAAACTCAATCTATCAGGGAATTGGAACCAGCATCCACCACAGAATACTAGAGCGAGTCAACACACCTGTGAAAATATGCACAAGAAATACAGAAACTATCAGAACAAGAAATATAAAAACAACGTGAGTGCATCTCAGGACAAAAATATCTATTTAAACTAGATTAAGGGCTGTGGGACTGAAAGAAGAAACATAGGCTGTATAATGCCTAGACAACTTTGTTGGAATGATAACAGTAGAATTTGTTTAATTTCTTAATTTAACTTAATATTCATAACTATCCAGAGAATTTATCAGAAGTTGAATCTATCAAAACATCTTACTCTTTGAAAGATGGCTTCCTGTCCTTACTATTTATAAATATCCAGAGAATTTATCAGAAGTTGAATCTATCAAAACATCTTACTCTTTGAAAGATGGCTTCCTGTCCTTACTATTTATAAATATCCAGAGAATTTATCAGAAGTTGAATCTATCAAAACATCTTACTCTTTGAAAGATGGCTTCCTGTACTAACTATTTATAAATATCCAGAGAATTTATCAGAAGTTGAATTTATCAAAACATCTTACTCTTTGAAAGATGGCTTCCTGTCCTATAAAAGCCAACGGTAAGTTTATTCCATGTAAAGCCATCCAATCAATTTCCTGCTCCCATCTGTCCCATTGCCAGAAAGCCATTGAATAACTCAATGTACACACATTCTGGTAGTATCGGAACCTGTTTCAAATATATAAATATTATAGAAATACATTAGTACACAACTTTCTTTGGTCATTTATTGTGTTTCATTTTGTCATTGTTATTATACATTATTTGGGTAACACTTGAAAATGTGTCACATTCATTTCATTCAGTGACCTGTCTTGTCTAGAACTTCACCTAAGTCTTTTGAAATTTATCTCTATTCCAAACCAGATGTCCTATCTCTGCTGCTGTCATATCTAAATTATCTATCACATCTTGAATCCATCTATATTGTGGTCTTCCTTTTCTCCAGCTCCCTGGTTCACTTCACTCTAAAATTATCTTTTCTAGACTATCACATCTTTTTACTTGCCCAAAACATTTCATTTTCCTTAATTTTGTCTTAATAATCAATCTTCCTCAATACTGAGTTCCTGTTGGATAGATCAGTTTGCTCTCCTTTCTTTCGAATGAAATGTTAACACTTTTCTGTAACAATTTCCTAATGTTCACTCAAACAAATTTGTTTAATGAAACCCGGGAAGGTTAACCCGGTCAACAAATGCCCACAGAAGTCGGACGTGTCGGCCTAACGGTGCAAGAACGCAGCTCTGCTGTAAATAGGCACAACACAATCACGTCCGGAAAAAAAACTCCGGATGAACGCAGAAGAAGAAGAAGAAGTTTCATGAAACATTTTCATTCTCATGAATGATATTTCAGTAAGGCTGTTACACAAAGTAGTATTACATCTATCTCTAAATCCATTAGCATTATTCAATATAACTTTCTAATTGATATATTACTGGTCACAGTTGTTTACTGGATAAATAGCTGCAAACTGATGTAGCAGAATATTAAAGTTAAGAATTTTACACATGAATTTCTACAGGTTTCACTTCACTGCTGAAAACACAACTGACAGAACACAACTCCTTGTTGACTGATGTCACTAAAGGAGCAGCCATCTTTAGATTCCTACAGTGACATCTTTTGGTTCATATACACCAAGAGGCATTACATTCTAGACATCCTTAGTAATAATACTGCCCACTGACATAACACTGACACTGACATAACACTGACACTGTGTTTTCAATTTCTATCACAAGTATAAAGTTTTTTTAAGCTTCATTATATACTGACATGCTACAATGAAAGTAAATATGCGGGTAAGTTAATAAGTAAGTCACAAATGGCTGTAGAATAATAACTAAATGATAACAACTGGAAACCAGTTTATTTTTATACATACATTGTCCCTTTATTTCTCAACATAATTTCCACCAACATTGATGCACTTATCCCATCGTTTTATCAGTCCTCCCAAACCCGCTGCATAGAATTGCATGCCTTATTTTCATTTACCTGCCATCCCACAGAACTGTGTGACATACTTATTGACTTGCCCTCGTACCGTCTTCTACTTAACTATGCCCAGCTTTACGGGAAATCGCTAGGGCCTAAGTCCACTGAAATCCCACCTTGGAGGGAGACATTTCGCGAATTATGCCGAAGTTGAATGTGACGTGAAAACGTGGTTTAGAAAACAAAGCCTGCAGTTCTATGCAGCCGGTTTGGGAGGACTGATAAAACGATGGGATAAGTGCATCAATGTTGGTGGAAATTATGTTGAAAGATAAAGGGACAATGAATGTATAAAAATAAACTGGTTTCAAGTTGTTATCATAGTTAGTTAATTTTCTACAGCAATTTGTGACTTATTTGTCAACTTACCCTTGTATCTAAATATTTTGAAGCATGCTTTTATTAAGTTTGAGGTGAATGATGTATTGCTATTTATATTTTAATTTGTGATCAGTAGCATCAAAACAATGGCTAAAATTCACAAATCTGTAGTTGATTATTCCCCTGAATCTAAAGTATGCGATTCTTATGCATCTAGTTTCTTTAGTGGTGATGAATCAATCTGTGATTCTGATTAATTATTCTGAAATTTTGATGAACTAGTGATTGACAATTCTGATAAATCTGTAGTTGGTGATTCTGATAAATCTATAGTTGGTGATTCTGTAGAATTGTAGAAAGGTAATCTGAACTGGCAAAGAACAAAATATTTTCCTAAGTAGGTCTTATGTATAGTAAAATGAGAAAACATGAAACAGAATTATCAATATCTAGCTGGAAATAAGTAATTGAAGGTGTTACTGTTCTCTGTGTTGAGTTGAGTGATGTCAGTTCTTAACTTAACTCACAGAGTACAGACACCATGAGACTGGGTAAAAGCCATAATTATTCCGATTTGGAAAAATAAAGGCAGCAAAAGAGACTGTACACAATACAGAGGCATTTCATTGTTGAGTCACACTGGGAAAATATTTTGCAAAATTCTTGAGAAAAGATTACATACTATAGAACTCCAGCTAAGCGAAACACAACTTGGATGTAGGAAAAACAAAGGATGCACATATACATGGCAAGGTACAAGAGGAACATGATGAGATGAGACTTTAAACAGATGTAGATATTGGTCACAGAATAAATCAGGCGTAAATGATAATTACAGTCACAGCTCTAAACTACAAGACTATCTAAAGGCTCTAATGATTGATGATGATCTTGAACTCTCATGTGACTCAATCAATTGATGTATCTCATCTCATCTCATCTCATCATGTTCCTATTGTACCTTGTGGTGTCGAGATGAAGTATAAACAGCGGGAGAGTGCCCGCTTATGACCTTCATGTATCAATATTCCCATGGACTCTGTTATTCCCTGTGTCCATCGTTTACGTGGTCGTCCTCTTCCTCTGCTTTCCTCTGGTCTGTACCTCATTGTTTGTTTTGATATACTGTTATATTATGTATATCACACAAAAAGAACAATCAACAAATATCTACTTTGACATTCTCTATATCCAATGTGCTGCTATCCTGTACTCTACTACAGTTTTATAAACTTAATTTTATTTGTACAATAAACTGAAAAGTCGAAGCAATCAATTTTGCAGAGCTGGAGAACATTGGCAAACATACAAACTGGCAACTAGAAGATGAGTTACAGTTCCAGATTTTTGAACTCACTCACTAGTGTGCCCCCTTAAAAGCCACCTGCATTGTAGGTGAGTTATTCATAAAATCATGAATGAGTGAAATTCTAGTAGATGAGTTACAGGTCCAGATTTTTTTTAAAACTCACTCACTAGTGTAAACTGCCTTAAAACCACCTTCATCATGTCTTATGTGAGTTATTCACAAAAGCACGAATGAGTGAATGTCTAGTATCTTACATAGGAGTTTTCTAACCTCTCATATAATACTTAGCTCATCCCAAAACAGTGAACCTATATCATGGTTCTAAATATAGATCTGACCCTGACATTGTTCAAGAGACTATAAAAAATATGACAAATATATAAGAGGTGTTCATTTGAAATCCGTTCGTGCCGCACCGCGCGTAATTGTGTACGTTGAACAGGATCATGTCATAGTCATGTGATAAGTACTGACCAATGAATAAAAGAGCAAGTGCTTAACATCCCATGATGCACAGGTTCTGTTTCTGACCATTGAGAAAATGGCCGGGTTGAACCAAAATCTGTCGAAAGAAGCTCAAAGAGCAGTGATTCAGTTTCTTTCATTTGAAGGATGTCGACCAGTGGGCATTCATCGAAGAATGCAGGCAGCGTACGGTAACAAATTTGTGTCAAAGACAACAGTGACAGACTGGGCACTAATGTTTTGAAAAGGACGTCAGTTCATGACAGATCTTCAATGGACGGGTCAAGTGCATATTGTTGACCGACCACCAAAACGAGGAACGCATGGGATGGTGTTTGAACAACTTGCTACGTTACTGAGTGGAGGGTGATGAATTTCTCTTCCTCATAGTGGCAGGCGATGAATCATGGTGTCACCACTTTGAGCCGAGCAGCAAATGAGAGAGCATGCAATGGAAGCATGCTGGATCACCAAAAGCCAAATAATTCAAGTTACAGGTTTCCGCTGGTAAGGTTATGCTGAGAGCACTTTTTGACCATGAAGGGCCAAATCCATTACGTGGAAAGTCCGAATCGAAAGCTCACTGTGTGGGCTTCATAAAAGGTGGAAAAAGTGTCCTTGTGGCACAAAATTGAATATTGCTCGGATAGCAAATCCATTACGTGGAAAGTCAGAATCGAAAGCTCACTGTGTGGATGTCATCTGCAAACTGCATTCTTCTGGCTTCTGGAAGAACAGCCTATGGTGAACGGAAGGCCCAATATATGGAAGTGAGGCTAAGCAGCCATGTGCAGGACGTGACGATTCCTTGGGTGAGCCCAGTACCAGAGCGCTGTGTGATGGCTCTGCAATTATGGAAGCCTCCTTGGATGGCGGGGAATGCCCATGGTCTGCCCCTGCCTTCCCTTGAGGGCTGACCAGGATGCCTTTGGCTGTTCTATATGGGCCAAGATGGGATGGGAGATAACACCACAACAGTGAGTCTAACGTCCTAAGAAACTCCCGGGAAGGTTAACCCGGTCAACAAATGCCCGCAGAAGTTGGATGTGTCGGCCTAATGGCGCAAGAACGCAGCTCTGCTGTAAACAGGCACAACGCAATCACGTCCGAAAAAAAACTCTGGATGAACGAAGAAGAAGAAGAAGAAGACCATGAAGGGCTATTGTTGGCCGACTTTAAAGAACCTGGTGTCAACATCAACTCTACCCACTATTAGCAAACACTAAACAAACTGCAAAAAGCCATCAAGAATAAATGACCTGGCATGCTTTCTCGCTGTGTGATTTTGTTGCACGATAATACTCGTCCGCATGTCGCAAAGATTGTGCAGGAAGCATTAGCAAGAAAGAAGTGGGAAATCCTGCAGCATCCAGACTATAGTCCTGATTTGTCACCATGCCATTTTCATTTGTTCGGACCTCTAAAAAAGCTCTCACGGGGCAACAATTTCACACAGATGCAGACGTCATGAACGCGGTAAACACTTGGTTCAGTGAGCAACCACAATCTTTTTTTGCGGACAGCATTCGCCGCCTACCCAAGCAATGGGATGCTTGCCTGAATGCCTACGGCGACTTCTTCTGACCAACCCATGGTGCATAATTCATTCAAAATGAATGCTTTGTTTAATTCTACCACACCTGTTAATGATTCTTTCATGCTTTTGTAATAAAGCCATTGGAATGGGTTTCAAATGAATGATCCTAATACATATAAAAAATTTACTACAGGAGGTCAGCATAGCCAAATGGGTAAGAGAGCTCACTCTTAAACTTCCAGTGTAATGATGGCCCCTATACCAGTCAGTTGCAATAAAATGTTGAATTCTTAGGGATGAAATTACAAGTACCTCAGAAGTTGGAGTGGGTTTGCCTGATGGTAAAGGAGGACACTGGTAATAGTAAAAGCTAGCTCACACATAAAAATCAGTCCAGTGTAGATTATGCTCGAGTTCACAGCGAGTGAGAACACAAAGTCTTACTTATCATTAGTTGTAATTGTCACTGTGCTGTTGATGACAGGAAGAGTTGGGGGTAATATGGTCTGCTGTCCTGCCCATGTACGCTGCCCCTTGCAGTAATACTTGAGATAATGGTAAAACCCCATGGCTACTGCAACGCCAGTAGTTCCAACAATCTTGATTTTTCCATCTCCTGTTGAGCTCAACTAAGTAAGCAAATGAAAAGTCAAGTTTAACATTTGTTTCCTTCATCAGCACAGAATTTGATTCACATTTGCAACATTCTAAACCCAACTAATCAACCAACTCTCTCTCTCTCTCTCTCTCTCTCTCTCTCTCTCTCTCTCTCTCTCTCTCTCTCTCTCTCTCTCTCTCTCTCTCTCACTCTCTCTGCAGTGTATGTAAGATCATGTGACATGGCAGTAAGCATAGGTGATCTTGGTTTGCCATTTCAAACTATCAACAGAGTCACATCAAGCATGTGATCTTTTCATGAATTTCCCATTTGAACCAGCCAAATTAACATTTATCTGTCTTTTTCATTTGTTAGTTTCCCATCAGGTTTGCCAGTTGTCATTAAGCATTCAAATCTGTCTCTTCTCATAGCAAGTTCAAAACATCTTGACTCTGACATTTCACTTTTTTAAAAATTAATTTGCATTTAACATTTGCTTATCGAAAGACTGTTTCATTGATTTTTGTCTCAGTTCTCCTTTATATTATCTTAGAAACAATCTCTCTCCTTCTCCCCCCCCCCCCTTTTTCTATCTCCTTCCCCCCCCCCTTTTCTATCTCCTTCTCACCCCCCCCCTTTCTATCCTCGCTGTCTCTCTATCTCAGTCTGTGTATTTGTGTTCAGTGGTTTTTTTATCCCTGGAGGCAACCATCTTTGGATAGTGAAGTGTTTTGAGCATCACATTTTGCAGGCCTGAATGCACAGAGGTACAGGTGGCCCGTCTTTCCCTCTCTTAGGGGATGATGAATGCAGGCATCGACCCCTCGTCCAACTGTGCTAAACTGTTCATATATATTTATATGCAAGACTATTATCATAATCATGTTATTTGTCTTCATGTTACCTCTAAGATAATTAGATTTATAGATTAGATTTATGTTGTGTCAATTTTGCAGTATGTTCCTGATGAGATGCAGCGAAATATGCCAGGCAATAAATCGTGCAATCTATTGTTTGTGTCTTCGTATTCAAATTAAATTTATGAAGAAGATATATGATAAACTGTACCAACTTTTCGAGAATGATATATTCCAATTTCTTCCTTGCTTGAATGTAACAAAGAAAGAATTTTATTTCATAATGGAAGAAATGGGCAATCAATGCCAATATATGACAACTGCTACTTGCAAATGCTCATACATGCACATAAATTTATAATGCTGCTATCAATATTTCAATGAAAATTGCACAGACTGCCTAACCTGGAAAGTATCTCGATCCTGTGGACCAGTGGTCTGATTAACATAAATGTCAAAATCAGACGCTCTTTGTTTGATCAGTCGACCAATCAAATCCTTAGCTGCCTGGGCTTGCACCGCAGGTGAAGTCTTACTTTGTAAATTTCTCAGGTGGGCAAACGCTGGAAATAACATTACATTTCAAATTACATTACTTTATGTGAAGCTCATTTGTAATATGAAATATATGGTAGTTTGTTGTTTTTGTTGTTCCCAATGCTGCGAAGTTCTTTATCTTTTATTTATTTATCTTTATTTTCATAGAGTTAAGAATTGGGCAGGCAGGCCCATCTGACATTCTGCCCTTCTTCTCTATTTCCTCTCATACATTCTTTCATTCAACATCTCTTATGAAGCAATTCTTTGACAACAAAAGAACAATAAGCATTAAAACGCATGAAAAATCTTGAGGCAATGTTTAACATGGGCATCATAAATACCCAAGGTGGGTGTAACGTGCCAAACATATGGGAATGTTTTTTTTTTTTTTCTGGCTAGTTGTCGTTCGAGATAATTTACCATTATTATTGTCTTTGTTGCTGTTTTTGTCTACTCGTGGCAGCCAATTGCCATTTTGTGCAGGTTCTCCACTTGCATAGAATGCATTAGTAACCATAGTAACTTTTCCCTGGCATTCGAAAGTACTGGGCAATGGAAGAAAATATGAGTGATTGTTTCATAAGAGAGAACAATATCTGCATAGGGATGAAAGTTGGGGATTAATACAAATTATATGGCTATTGAGAACTGACAAGGAATCACATTGGAAGTTGAAGAGACACTATGGGCTCCCATAAAAAAAATCTATGATTTAATCAGAGCTACACATAAAGACATGAAATGCATAGTTCTTAATGAGGGAAAACTAAGAGATATATGTGAAATAAGAACAGGAGTGAGATAGGGAGACCTTTTACCACATTTTTTATTGTTACTGACTAACGGCAGAATTATGAAGACAAACAATAACTACAGCCAGAAATGGAATTAAATTAAATCTGAGAGTACAGCTTGATGTTCTGGGCTTTGCTGATGACATTACCCTCCTGTCCCACACATGAAATTAGAGACAAGATAAACAAAGTACACTTAATGAGAGGTCTCAAAGATTATGACTAAAATGCAGAGGGGAAAGACAAAGATAATGAGAATAAATCAAGCAAGAGATTCTCCAATCTCCCTCGGTGAAACCTCACTTCAAGAGTTGTAATCATACACCTATTTAGATAAAAGTGTAGACATATATATGGGGGAACAGATAAAGATATTAAAGTAAGAATACAAAAGACAAGAGAAGTTTTCATGCCACTCAAAAGTCAAAAGGAAGTCAACAGAAACTAAAGAAACTTTGTGGAAGTCAAAAGAAACTAAAACTAGTACCAAACTTAAAATATTTAATTCTCCCATTAAATCAGTATTGGTGTTTGGATCAAAAACCCGAAGAAATGAATGTACTAATAAACTACAAACATTCATGATTGATGCCTATACAGAATAAAGCTGTTCCACAGCATTTGCCAGTCTCCCTGGGGTTAACGACATTGTTCGTAATCCTGTATATCCACATAGGGAAAACAGCAGCTACGAGAATCGGCAGCAGTTCATGCCACGCTGGTAACTTATGGGGGTATGTGAGCCGGTTGTTCAGAAAGCAATGGCAAATCTCTGAACGTAAAACTTGCCTAGTAGATCAACAGCAGCAGAAAAATGCTGGTGTTGACTGCAACATCCTGTAAAGAATATGCAACATAAATTTAAAAAATACAGAATAAAAGAACTAAGGTGGTAAGACAGAATCACTCATAAAAGGATTAGTGTGAGAGACACCTAGACAGACTGCAGAGAATCATGAGATAAGGAAAAGACATTCATTTGCTGGACAGGGCACACATAGCAAGTGTAATAGATAATAATATAACTAGAAAGTCTTTTCACGGAAACCCACAAGGCAAACATAATAGAGGGAGACCTAACAACACATGGAGAAGAGATTTTAAAGACAGAGATGAATTACATGGGGAGGACAGGAGTTGTAAGAGATATCAAAATATAGGACGACTTGGTGTGAGTTGGTTGAGCTCCTATTAATCCACTGGGGGATAAAGAGCAGAAGAATAAGAAGAAGAAAGTGGCTATTAACTCTAGCATCAACATGCCCCATTTGAAACTGACAAATTACCCAGGCTTTTATCCACTGATATTGCAGTGATTTTTGGTTGGGGTATTTCAATCAAAAGACTGGTCAATTGTTCTCTTTGTTAATCTGTTTAGCCAGACTTCTATTGCTGTTTCTGAGAATATGGTGCATTGTCTTCATACTGCAAGGTCTGTTCCCTTGCTTTTTTGCAGCTTCCACTTAAGGGTTTATCTGTCTTCTCATTGTCCAGTAGTTAACTGTGAGGTTATACTGGTGGAGCAGATGCTTTCAAGTTGTGAATTGCCATTTCTACTAGAGAGATGTTATTGCTTTCATGTGGAGTGTTTTCCACAGTCTCCAGAACAGAAAAGACATCCCTGAAATAACTACATCACATGGTTTTAACGTCATAATGTCAAACTGCTGATGAAGCAATTCAATTACATTTCTTATTGCAACAGTATCTGCTTCATAGTTGGTGCAGTTTTTACAACAAAAATCAATGAGCTCAAAGAAGTCTACTTAATGTAAAGGCCAAATTCTTTAAAAAGAAGTAGCCTTAAATAAGTGACAGAAAAAAACTAAACATAATTCAGGAACTAGCCCCTTTTTCTCAGAGCCAACATATTTTGTTGTTGTTGCAAATGCGGGCTAAAATATAAAAAAAAAACAAATTAAAATTCACGCGTCAGGTAAAAATTTCCAGGCACCATAGTGACCAGGTACTCTGGATTTTTCTACCATGCATTGCATGCTAAACCATCTGCGTAAGTCTGGGTGGCTGAGCTGTTTATGGTCTCCAAGGTACATATCTTTAGAAATGTGTGGAGTGAGTTCCAGTTAATGGTTTCATGAAATAGGTTTGTTGTAATACTTGGATAGCGGCAAGCTGTTAACACATGAAACTTCCTTTTGGAGGATATGGGTTTAAAACTAACTAAATAAGACCATTCCATTGTCATGACTTATTTCTTCTTCCTCTACAACGATCAATGTTTGCAGTTTGTCTTTTTAAGCAGGGGCCACAAATAGGACAGTGACCCTAAGGTGCCTGCAGCTCCACAACATTCTATCTCACAGGGTTACTCTCATAGGATTACTACAAAATCAAAGAGTATTGTGTTTTTCTATGCCACATAACGATTAGAAATCACACTGGCACAACTGCAATAAAGCTGTAAAAACACACAGTAAATCAACGAAAACTAGAAGTGGAATTGGAAAGCTTTACTAATATACAGTAAATAACTAATACTGATATATGGTATACATAAAATATAGTCACACTGGCAAAATAGAAACTACAGCTAGAGTCTTCATTAGCACATAAACAATTAACAGACACTGATTCAACTACGTAAAAAATATACAAAAGTTAATTAGCTGATGTTAACCATCATGCATAAAGCTTGTAATACTCATTTGGCATGCAGATCAAACTGTGCATATTTTTTATATTGCTTTATCAGTGTCTGTTTATTGTTTGTGTCTGGCAAAGGTTCTAGCCGCAGCATCCATTTTGTCATTTGTGATTGTGTTCCATCTTAATTGATTTACCACTCATTGGTTTTCTTTACAAAAGGACAACAAAAATTGGGCAAATAGACATGAATTTGTGTATTAATAGTTAATAATATAAAGACTCAGTTTTACAAGGTCTGTTAACATATTGTGAGCTTGCAAAATCTAACTTTTCACACAAATTACTATTCAGCTTTGCAATTAATAATCCCAAAAAATTCCATAACACTTACCCACATCTGCTGCCACCACAGACAGACATGCCACCAGCAGAAATGACCACACTTGTAGACAACCCATCTGATAATAAAAATTAAATTAAGAGATTATGCCCCAGAACAATCTTCCCTTAGAACCAATTCAATGTACAGAAATATGAGACACATATTTAAAAGTCATATTTTGAGAATAATAAGCTGCATCTGTTTTATATTAATTCCAAATCATGAAAATAGCTTTTTATAAATAAAAATATGAGGCTAGCAACAGATACCCAATATGCTCAAGGTGTGTAAAAGGATCCTTTATTGTATTGTTTACTTATATAATAAGACTTCAATGCGACGAAGGGATAAGAGCTCCAGCTCTAAACTTCCAGCACGCTGATGATGAAATAAAGTAATTGTTTTCCTACATAAGTCAGTTGGATTTCAAAGATGACTTCTCCTTCAGACATCTTGCCTACAAACGAACCTGGAGTTGGGGTTGATCACAATGTCCTGCATAGAACATGCAATTTTTGTTTATGTATGCTAGTGTGGCTGATTGTCCATCATGACTGTACCAAAGAAGACAAACTGTCATCTGTCAGTCCTAGAGTTGGTTCTGTGTGGCTGATTAGATCAATCTGAGCCTGCAAATATCATGAGATGACAGTATGTCTTGTGCATGAATTGGATTTAAGTGAAGGTGAGTTCCTCAGCACCCTCCACACTCTGTCATCCTGGTTCCATGTAATCCAATGGTGAGATATGATTAAAACAACCGGACTAGAAACTGGGAAGACGTTAATAATCAAGTGGATCTTCTGTGATTATCTTGCTCTGTATGCTCCATGGCATATTGCTGGTAGAAGCTCCTCCACCAGAAGTTTCACTGCATTATTATCATGTGCCATGCCAGCTGGCATAGGCGTGAATGGCTTTCCACAGATCTCATTCCTTGGTGCTCTGGATGAACTCTGTTAATGATAATCCCGGATGTGACCATCTCAGACCATCCAGCATAATTTCTCTTAGTCTGCCTCTGCCTCTTTTCCTACTGATGTTTTCAGTTGTCATGATGTACTTTAATGACTCTCTTCTCATCACATGACTAAAAAGAGCTCTTTGTTCTAATTTCATTAGCCTCTGGCAGGTAATTGTTATTAGTTACCCAGGCATTCCAAGGATTTCACAACAATCATCTCAGTAACCACATCTCCACTATTCCAAACTTTTCCTAATTTGTTCATTAATGTTCCATGATTAGCTGCCATACAGCAAAACAAGTTCTATATAAGAGTTCAGCACTCTCTTTCTTACATTTAGTGATAGTGACCTTTGCATAAGACGTAAAATACTCTCCACTGCATAGTCTGCTGAATCTAGACCTTATTAATTTGGGTAGACATGCCATGCTAGTATACAGTAGTAGGAGCTGTAGTAGAAAAGTGATTAATGCACTTGCTTATTAAGACTGTTGGGTGGGTTCAATCCCCATGAGGGCAGATATTTTTTTCTCCACAGTATGGATCTGTTACTTGATGATGATTATTACTACTATTGCCTCAACTACTACTCAGCAGAGAGTAGCAGTAGAAGTAAAGTATCAGTAGTACTATTATTAGTGGTAGTAGTAGTGGTGGTAAATGTAGTAGTTGTAGCAGCAGCAGCAGCAGCAATAGTAGTACTATTATTAGGAGGATGAGGAGGCGCAGCAGCTGCAGGATCAACATTAGTATAATAAAAGTTTTACTTCAAACCTGTATTTTATGGGTTACACCCGTGTGCCGTGATACTGATCCATCGACTAAACTAAACTAACTAAACTATACTAAGTTAATTACGTTTTCTTAAAAGAATTTAATTTATTAAAATTAAGTCCACTTGAAACTACCCTATATCGTTTCATTCCTAATTAAATAGTTTTAATTTAAGATTGTTTAGTTACTTTAGTGCTTTGGATTAAAATAACTTAAATCTAAAATTAAGACAAGCACCAATAGTGCAGTACTGAACTCTTAAAATATTAAATAAAATCTTTAGCGCATATCACTTATGTACATCTTAATTAAGTTTTAGTTAGCCACTACGATTAAGATTGCCGAATTTAACCGGAAATATTTTTGGGGATTTGTTCGGCTACTTTTCTTTGTGTTTTGGATTTAAGCAGATTTAAAGTACTCATAGTATTAAATTCCCCGATTATTTCAAGATCGAGTTAAAACAGAAACTGATTACTAGATATTGTTTTTCCTTCCATGCGCAACGAATCTATACCTCTCATCTTCTCAAGTTTGTTTCCTGGACGGAAGTACAGACTGACATTGTAAAATGTAAGTACGCCCATAAATTCCATTTTAACTAGACTTTAAGCATTGTTCTAGTATGTATTGTTCAATTTAGCATTCATTTTACATATAATATGTAGTTTTCGACTATTAGAGTTGACAATCCTGTTTCAATCTGAAATTATAAAGATGGCATGATGTAAAGTGATATTTCAATGGCAGGAAATAGCAGTTTTCATTGTCATACTCCAGCGATGACCATTTAATATTGTTACAGAATATTCACAGCAATTCCAATGCCAATGACTGCATATTTGCATTCAACACCTATTGTAGTATATATGTGAAATTTTTCATCACTCTACACGGACCACATAGTTGATAATTTTGCAACATTTTAATGCAAATTCTCTGGTCAAAATGGATCTACACTCATGGCCTCGCGCTGACAGACAACGCTGACAGGCTGGCCACGCCCAGACTGACGTTATCATAGCATGGCGTGACTGTGTGTACATTGCTCTCTCTCTCTCTCTCTTCTCTCTCTGTGTGTGTTGTGTGTGTGTGTGTGTGAGTGTGTGTGTGTGTGTGTGTGTGTGGTGGGGAGGGGGGTTTGTGCATGCATGCGTCTGCAGCAGTTATCTTTCCCTTAGTTCTGATCTCCCTTGAGCGTTTGTGTGACAAGAGTGGTGTGAGTGTGTACGTCACAATTTGCCAAAGGGGCAAAATCGTATTTTGCTCTTTGTTCATATTAAATGATAAACTGACACACAAACATTAATATCTTGGCTTAGACTTGACCTACAGACTTGAACAAGGTACCATTGGATTTGTTATTTCAAGAGGTATCCAACTAAGCAGGTTATATATTAAAAAGAAATAGAGAAAAATGTTACTAAAATGGCTAATGTTAGTGATTTCAGTCAGACTACAGACTACACCACACTACACTTCAACCTAGCAATGTCAGAGTTACCGAACTTTGCCCTTTGGGAGGGGGAGGGAGGGGGGGGGGGGGGGGGGGGGGGGGGGGGGGGGGGGGGGGGGGGGGGGGGGACTTTTTTTTAAATATTTCGCACGCTATTCCCTGCGATCAAAGATTCACTTCCGTTTGTTACCATGTCCTGCTAGATTCGAATTATTCGAAACTAGCATGGTATGACGAAAGGGGAACCTACTCTGATATTTGCAATAGAGGGCTTTCTGCTAAGCGCCTAGAGTTTGAGGCCGAGAAATCGTTTTCTCTTGAATTTTTTTTCGAGTCTATTCACGAATAGTAAGCTAATATGACTTATAACTCCTGTAGCTTACAGAAGTGTAAACTTTTTGTTGCATTTTTGAATCCCCCGTTCAATTTTACATGAATGTGAAGAGTTTGAACAATGCTGGTGTTTGCTGGAGTTCAGGAAAATATATTTAGTGATATGGCAATCATAACACAAAATTCAAGATGGCAGTCCCAATACAATACAATAGTACTAAACTATAGCAGACCTGTATTTATTTATACATAGCTGACTCGGCCCGGCTTCGCCAAGGCCCTGGCGAGGATCTGTCTGTCTGTCTGTTTGTCTGTCTGTCTGTCTGCTTGTTTGTCTGTCTGTCTGTCTGTCTGTCTGTCTGTCTGTCTGTCTGTCTGACCCGGCCCGGCTTCGCCCAGCTCCTGGTGGGGAGCATCTCATTTAATTCATATAAGTAGTCATATAAGCTCCCGTTCCTGACTATCTGTCTGTCTGTCTATCTGTCTGTCTGTCTGACCCGGCCCGGCTTCACCCAGTCCCTGGTGGGGAGCATCTAATTTAACTCATATAAGTAGTCATATAAGCTCCCGTTTCCGACTATCTGTCTGTCTGTCTGTTTGTGTGTCCGTCAGTCTATCTGTCTGTCTTACCCGGCCCGGCCCGGCTTTGCCCAGTCCCTGAGGAGTGGAGCATCTCATTTAATTCATATAAGTAGTCATATAAGTTCCCGTTCCCGACTGTCTGTCTGTCTGTCTGCCTGCCTGTCTTGTCTGACACCCCGGCCTGTCCCGTCTATCTATCTATCTATCTATCTATCTATCTGTCTGTCTGTCTATCTGCCTGCCTGCCTGCCTGCCTGCCCGTCCGTCCGTCTCTCCCTCCGTCTCTCCCACCCTCTCTATCTATCAGGTCAGATCCATCCGTCCATCCATCCCTCCCTCCCTCCCTCCCTCCCCTCCCTCCATCCATCCATCCATCTATCTATCTATCTATCTATAGCCAGGGGACTTAACCTAAGATATAGCAATGCTACTAAGTTATGTCCCTTTATATATTTTTTCTTATGTTAAGTCATGTAATTTAATTATTAAATTTTAGTAAGTAAATAGCTGATTCTACACTAAAAAACTATGACAGGTGGTTGTACAGTTATGAAAAGAAGACGTGTAGAAAATTTCATCTCAATCGGATGGACCGTTATCGAACGCATCCAATACATCCCCACCCACCCACCCACATACATACATTCTGTTTGATATATATACATTAGAACTGGTAATTTAACTACTAAAACTAAACAGAATACAAGTGTCATTTGTAGCAGTAATGTATCTGTATACTTGTATAATATTTCAGCATTTGACATGACTGAAAATAATTTTGAAAGCCAGTTTTCAGACCCGTCTAAACCTGTAAGGAGTACTTTTTTTCTAAGCAGCCCAGCAGTATATAAGTATTTAAATTTAAATACAATACTGTAAAATGAGTTATGTTTTTTTAAAAAGTTAGTATTTAATTACTAATTGCTCACTTACAGTTTAGTTTAGTTTTTAAACTAAAAATAGTGTAATTATACAGCAGAAGTAGAAATCAATTATTATTATTAGTGAAAGTGACTGTTTAATTATGCAGCAGTTACACACTTGTTTACTTACATTAATGCATGATATTTAATCAACAAAAGAAAGATGTTGCAATGCAATGGGTGAATCAAGACAATGTGAGTACATTTTTATGAATTGTTCTTTCACTAACAACAAACATTTCCCATGACATTTATTTAATATAAGAGGGCAGCTATTTATAACTGTTAATTAGGTCACAGCACATCCTATCAAAAAGTCTTAAAAGTCAAGTGCATTTTTCTCAGAGACTTGGAGACTCATGTGCTTTGTGCGATACTTTCGGCAGGCGCCCTGCGGAAAGAGACCGAAACCATATGGGATAAAACCCGGTGCAATGAAGTCGATCTTCTCGATCTTGTCGACATTCTATCGAAAGAGGAATGTGACTTTTACTTTCCTGTGACCAAAATGCACAATAAAGTATACATCTTGTCAGGTTTGTTAGCGATGTGACATACTTTTAATGAATAATATACAACTGGTGGCCATTTTAAATTGTTAAGTAGGTTACAGCACATTCTATCGAAAAATAAATGTTATGTAAAGTTAGGTCTCGCCAACCCCAGACGCAATGATATATGGTATTATTACGTTGTCCGTTTAAAAATAAACAAGCCACAGTAATAGAAGGCAGAATTTCTCAGCTTCCAATTTAATGAGCCGCGATAAAATCTCCCTTATCTCTTAGGACAATATTACACTTCCTGGTATTATTAATTAAACTGCGTCACCAAAAAATTCATAACTCCGCTTAGAATTAACGTACTCTCATCGTTGAGATACCGTTGGATTTGTCTTGTCAAGCTGTATCTAACTGTTATGATTTCATAAGTAAGAACCCAATTTTTAAATACTAACCAAAATTGCTACTGAACTACAAGGACTACTACTACTACAACTACTCTTCACCATTGACTCTGGACACTGGTCTTCGAGCACAAACAAAGTCTGTTGCAGATCAAATGAAAACAATACAAGTACAAGCGCCATAATTTGTAACTATATATTATTATTACACGGAACTACAATACAATAAAAGAAACCCGGTATACACATATAATTAATTAAGATCAGCTGAATCGGTTTGTTATTTATACCTCTGCAACTGTTGTCCAACCGCTAGTTTCTCATATACTCAAGTGTCACATGATCTAAAGTGCGTCACGTGATCCACTAAAAGCGATGTTATTTACGTGTCTGTAAGTTTGAGAAGTCACCAACACAACATTGTATGTATTGTGAGAACTCATTGTTTGAGACACAAAGATGTATCAAAAATGTAATGCGTTGGGGAAATAACGGTTACATAAAAATAGCAAGATTAATCATTACATAGGTATTAATTTGTAATTTAATAAAAATTAATATTGTGTTACTAGCAACAATGTTAATTAAAAAAAACACTAAATAAATCAATAAGAGGACATACGTATGAAGACAGTGAAAATACAGTTAACCTACATTTTATATGATATGTAATATAGCTCATATCGATCTTAGCAGTCGGTTGACAAGACAAAACGTTCTCGCAACTTCTAGATGCAATAACCATGAAAAACATTCGTGAATTGTCAGGACACTGCGCGATTGCTTTTTTTTTTTTTTTAGTTAGTAAGCCTTGGAGATGTGGTTTTATAGAAGAATGCTGAAAATTAATTGGGCCGTCAAGAAGAGCAATCAGGAAATTTTAAGGGAAGCTGAGTCGCAAAGACAACTTATCACAAACGTCATAAAGAGGCAGTCATCGTTTGTTTGTTTTTTTTCCCACGTTATGAAAAGACAAAAAAGAAATGGGAACATACTGTGACAACCGGAAAGATTTGCGGAAAGAGAGATAGAGGAGGCCGGCGTGAGAAGATTCTTGACAGGCTTGTGTACATGGCATGGAAGGGAATCAACACACGAACTGATCCATGACATCGGAGATCGTAATTTGTGGAGAGGCATAATCGCCCACGCCAGCCGGCAAGGCATTGGATGATGAGTTAGTTAGGTAGGTAGGTAGGTAGGTAGTCGACAGACTATTCTCACTGCACGCTAAACCATACTGTCCACAGGTGCTCGGATCCCTTCCTCGGTATCTCCCTCAGCGTGTTGTAACTTGTAGTGGCTGGCAGCAACAGTTCTGTGTTGGTTTACCATTCTTTTCTTTTCTTTCTTTTTTTTTGAAATTTTTTTTTATAATCTCCTGCACGGCGCTCTTTAAAAATAAAGTCGCTTAAAAGTTGACAGGGTCGACTTCATTGCACCGGGTTTATCCCATATCGCTCAGTCTCTTTCCGCGACGCGGAAAGCGTCGCACAAAGCACGAAATCCGTAGCTCCAGCGATGACCCTCAGGAGTCTCAGGCAAAAAACAAATTCCCTCGTGAACCGAAGGACGAGGCCCGGAATCGAACCTACAACATTCGGAGCCCGAGTCAGACGGCTTGGTCACTTCGCCATGGAGCGTCCCTTTTGTAAAAGTTTTACGGAGCTCTTCACTACTTGTGACCCGATGTTACTGCAATATGGTGACTGTTGCGATTCACTATCATCACTTGATTCGGTTCCAAATGTTGCTATATGTAGCCGGGGCGCAGTGTTGGGGTGAGCGCCCAACATTGCTTAAATACCCCAATTGCTCGTGAATACATAACCTCTGCAGCAAAAGTCCAACTCCTGGCCTTCACGCGGCGGAACCGTTTCTACTAACAGGAGAAGGGGCGACGGCGAGTTTCTAGCGCCAAAAAATAACCAGTATGCTCTAGATCAGTGGTTCTCAACCGGTGGGGAATCCCCCCCCCCCCCGGAGGGGGGAGGGAATTTTAGGGTTTCCAGTGGGGGGGGGGGGATGAAGACCATTTCAAGATCGCGTTAATACAAGAACCGATTACTTGATATTGTTTTTCCCTTCATACTTTACAGTTAGGTACGTCTCATCCTTCTAAAATTCATTTTGTAAAGTCAGTAGACCCACAAATCATGTTTTATGTGGATGTCTAGAAATGTTTTAGTATGTGCTATTAAATTTACCTTAAATTTTTACTTATACTGTAGAGGGGTGGGGGGATTTTTAGATAGGAAATATGAAAGGGGGAATGACGTTCTGAAAATACGGTGAAAAGGGGGGGGGGGGGGGGGGGTGGGGGGGGGCACGGGCCAAATTTTTGATAGGAAGGGGGGAGGGGAATGACGTTCTGAAAATATGGTGAAGGGGGACACGGGCCAAAAAAGGTTGAGAACCACTGCTCTCGATGTGTATGCACATACATTCATGCGCAAACACGTGTGTGCGCGCGTACACATCTAAACCCGAGTGAGACCACAGTCTGTTCTAGCAAAGGAAATGTGCTGAAGACGGAGGCAACCAGCCAGGAGGCGACCACAGAAATCAGGATGCCACGCAATTACGCAAAATGGAGTATGTCGACTACTGCTAAATGTTATGGTGCTCGCCCTGTTTTGGACCCCCAGGCAGGTGCAGAGCCGGGCCCAATGTCTCGAAAGGGGCCAACCCCAACTACTGGAGGTCCTTCTCAGATGTCCTGTTGAGCCAGGGGACATGAGAATAGAACGGCTGGCCATACTAAACAAAGACTTAAAATAATGCACTGGAATGCGGAGGGAGTCAGCAACAACAAAAAATAGAATTGGAAAACATCCTGGACCAAGAAAAAGTAAGCGTATGTTGCTTGCAAGAAACTCACCTCAAAGAAAATAGAGCCTTCAAAATCAGAGGCTACCAGTGTTACCGATCTGACCGAAAGGACAAGCGAAAAGGTGGGATACTGACCCTTGTAAAAAATAACACCACTGCTTCACAAATCGAAGTCTACATGGAAGAGGCTGAGTATCAGACACTTAAACTTAAGACAGGCAATACAGACCTACATCTGATCAATTACTACTGTCCAAGTGATCGCCCACAGGCACTGGACACACTACCATTAACAGAAAAAATGATTGTGTGTGGCGATTTCAACAGCCACTCGCAGAGTTGGGGCTATGATCACATGGACCAGAGAGGAGAGAGACTGGAAGACTGGCAGGATGAGAATAGATTCATCTTGATTAACAAGCCGTCCGACCCACATACTTTCTACTCGAGATCATGGCACACTACAACTACACCTGACCTGGCTTTTCATTCACCAGACCTAGAGTGGAACATTACACGAATTGTTGGGAAACAACTTGGTGGCAGTGACCATCGGCCAGTCTTTCTAACTGTAGAAAATGAGCTTGTAAGTGAAAGCAGCACCCTCTCGAGGTGGAACTACAAGAAAGCAGACTGGGCAATGTACAAGAATCGCACCAGCATACTGGTTAGAAACCTGAACACTGAGAAAGACATAAATAAAGTAGTTGAAGAGTTTGGGAAATGCATACTACAGGCAGCGCGAGAAACAGTACCAAGAGGAGCCCGTAAACAATATAAACCCTACTGGAGTAGTGAACTGGAACAGTTGCATAATGATGTGGAAGTGTGTAGAAAGCAAGCAGAGGCCACACCCAGCCAAGAGCACTACAATAAATTCCAGCACGCAAAAGCCAAATTTCAAAGGGCGAAGCTGCAGGCTAGACGGGAAATCTGGCAGGAGAAAACGGAGTCTCTGAATTTTGAAAGAGACACAGGGAAATTGTGGAAGCTTATAAAACAACTTAGCGATGAGGGCACAAGGAGAAACTCAAAAATTGCACTACATAAAGATGGAAACATCTTAACAAGAAAGCAAGCAGCTGACCATTTTGCGGATTCATTCGCACAAGATAACAATATCCTAATTAGTCCAGAGAAACAACAAGATATTCGAGAGAAACGGCAACATACAGGACAGAAGGAAATAGTACATGAGGTTCTGGAAGCACCCATCACAATCAGCGAACTTGAGCTAGCCATATCAAAACTGAAAATGAGAAAGTCACTAGGAGCTGATGGTATCTCCAATGAAATGATCAGGAACCTAGGAACAGAGGCCAACGCAAAGCTGTTGCAGATCTTCAACAACAGTTGGACCAGAGGCAGTGTTCCACAAACCTGGAGAAAAGCAATCATAATACCCCTCTTAAAATCAGGGAAAGATAATTCCATTGCCTCTAGCTACAGACCAGCTGTCTCTGCAAAACACTGGAGCGCATCATCAATCACAGACTGCAGTGGTACATTGAAAGTAAAAACATCCTTGTGCCACAGTAGGCTGGCTTTAGGCAGTGCTACAAAGTCTGGAAAGAAGGTCTGATGAAGAAACTGAGAAACTGCAAAGCGCGCACGCACACACACGCATGGATAGATCTGAAGAAAGCCTTTGACAAAGTCTGGAAAGGTCTGATGAAGAAACTGAGAAACTGCAACGCGCGCACGCACACACACAGACATACCCACGCATGCCTACACACATGTGCGCGCGCGCACACACACACACACACAAGAGACATCACTGCAGTTATAGAAATATTACAGGTGAAAGAAATATTTAAGTTTCCTACGCTCACGCGCATGCGCGTGCACACACGCACACACACCCACGCATGTCTACTCGCAGGCGCGCGCGCACACGCACACACACACACACGCGCGCGCAAGAGACATCACTGCAGTTATAGAAATATGTCAGGTGAAAAGAAATATTTACTTTCCTATGCTATTTACTTTTCCCATGCGCGCGCCCAAGCTAAATTGTTTGGTGACTTAATACGCAGAACTGTGTGGTCGCTTGAGGTTGGCCAGCTTGGACTGGGTTTCCTCTATCTGGTTTTTTTTTTTTTTTGTAAGTTGTCTCAGGTTTTTTCTTGTTGGGCCAATATCAGCCTATTAAAAGGGGTGTGAGACAGGGATGTGTAATGTCTCCAGATCTGTTTTTCCAGTACAGTGAAAGTATTTTCAGAAATATTGAAGATATGGAAGGAATCAACATTGGGGGACGATGCATCAATAACATTAGATATGCAGATGATACAGTCTTGATTGCAGACAATGAACAGGACCTGCAAAATTTAGTAGATGCGATTGTTACACACAGTGAGCAACTAGGGTTAGAATTAAATTGTAAAAAGACACAGATTATGGTCGTCACTAGGAAGGACGTAATACCACAATGTAATATACAAGTAGATGGGAATATTCTTCAACAAGTGAGTAGTTACAATTATCTCGGAACAGTAATAACATCTGATGGGAGATGCCTTGAAGAGATTAGAACAAGAATCGCCATGGCAAAAGTAGCCTTTAGCAAGATGAAAAACATATTGACCAATAAAAAGATGTCAATTGAAACGAGAAAGAGAGTGTTGAGATGCTACATAGAACCTGTACTTTTATATGGATGTGAAGCGTGGACAATGAGCAGTCAGGCTGAAAAACATCTGATGGCTGTAGAGATGTGGTTTCTGAGGAAAATGCAAAGAATACCATGGACAGCCAGAAAGACCAATGAACAAGTCCTTCAAGAAACAAATGAAGATCGTAAATTGATTAGAGAAATTAGACGTAGACAGTCAAAATTCTTTGGGCATGTTATGAGAAGAAATGGATTGGAGAATTTGGTGACAACTGGTAAGATCGAGGGGAACAGACCAAGGGGAAGACCTAGAAGCAAGTACCTGGATGGCTTGGCCTTGTGGCATGGTCGAGACAGAAACACGGAGCTGATCCATGACTCTGGTGATCGAGTGAGATGGCAGAACATGACCGCCCACGCTTACCGGCATGGCACATGATGGATGGATGGATATTCTGTCGGCTCTCAAAGATCTGAAATACTGGTCTCGGCTGACAAAGATTAGTTTCATCTTCGTGCCAGGGCATGCGGGAGTACAAGGAAATGAGCGGGCTGACAAGCTCGCAGGTATGGCTAATGTGGAGGGCGGACGCGCCATGGACCAGGCTGACATTCGAATGCGCTACGAGAAGTAAGACTTTTGCGAGAACCAAGTGATGACTACGAACCTACAACCATGGTCAGACTGCGAGAACAGCATATTAAAAGAGGTGTAGTCAAACAAGAACACTACGCAGGAAGCCAAAGAAGACTGATAAATGATAAACCAACACAGAACTGGTGTCGTTAGCCGCTACACGCTGCGGGATTTGCTGAGGAGGGGATCCGATCACTTATGGACTGAATGGTTCGATGTGCAATGAGGATGTTCTGTCAACTAACTAACTAACTAACTAACTAACTAACTAACTAACTAACTAACTAACTAACTAACCAACTAACTAACTTCTTCTTCTTCTTCTTTCGTTCACCTGAAATATGTTTATAACTGCAATGTTGACTAACTAACTAACTAACTAACTAACTAACTGACTGACTGACTAACTAACTAACTAACTAACTAACTAAAACACTGGTGAGGAAATATTCCAGTCCTTAGGCATTCATTGAGAAATGACAATCGACAATCCTGTACCGATATTTTACACTTCAGCTTGAGTAATCCATCTAATCGCTTCTCAGTTGATATTGAGAGGCGACGTTTCAGAAAATCAAAACAATGTTTTCCCGTAATGAAACTGAATAACGAAAACACAAATAATAGAGTGCACGATTTATTGCTTGGCATATTTCGCTGCATCTCGTCGGGTAAATACTGCAGAAATCACACAACATAAAGTAAAATAACTAGATACATCCTTCAAGCTAAAATATATACATGTTCGCACAGTAATGTCAATTGTCTAGCATGGTAATTTTAAGCTGACTCGCATGTCTTTATGTTTGCACAAAACTGGCCTATGTAGATTAATCATGATGGCTTCTGCAAATTTTAATAAGCGACTATTTTGTGTATTAAACAACACACGAAACGCACTGTCTCTATCAATCACATGACCGGTTTCATATTATCCTTCGGCACTGAATCAGTTAATAAGTATGTAGTCAATTTGGTTAAGTATTTTCTTATCAGGGCTTTTTAATGTGTAAAGTCGCCTTTTATGGTGTTTAAACCAGGTGTTTCCAGTTATTATACCTGTCAGAGTCCTAACTACTGGCTCCGTCTAGCACACTGGACTTGGACAGGCAAATTACAACATCTACGACACATCCACTAATAACACATGAATGCAATCGGAAACTGGCAGGAGCTATCTCCTGAACAATCATTTATTACAATATATATTACAGGCTAACAGCATGATCGCACTTCACGCTCAAACAATCGTTCACCACCAACAGCCACGCGCTAGCTCACAATGGCGATCTTTACACTGTCGCCCGCATGATCATTCACAATCACAACTTCACATCATCCCGCACATATCACAGTTAGTACATTCCTCGAATATCACTACACAACGTTCATCTCCATCTATCCGTCACAACCACTATCGTTCTATCGTTCTAGCGTTCTCTAGATCTCCACACGTCCGTCTCTATTCGCTGCCTCACACACACTGCCTCTCTCCTCGTTGACCTTCCCACATCACGTGGCTCTGTTCACGGGCTTCTTGTCTGACCGTCCGCTAGCCAAGCCGTGGTGTCTCTTACTGCCCTTTACCTCAGCTATGCTTACACTGACTCTCGCTTACATACCGGCACTTACATTCTTCCTTCCATATAAGACCATGACATTCTCCCCCCGCACAACCAATGTGGCACTTTCTCTTGGAAATGTGACACATTCTGTTGTTGTTACTCTTGGTACCTCTTTCTAACCTTGTCAGGGGATTATATGATCATAAGTATGCGCTTGCGTCCCTTTTTGCTCTGATCTTTTCCGAGATTAACTTCAAATATTGTTCTCTCTTTTCAGTATTGAGGTTTCTCTCAAGGTTTTGTCGTGGTCTGACAAATGTTCTGGTTGGGTCTACTTGTCATACCTCGTTATATTTTTTTTTAAATACGTTTATTTTATACAAAGCAATGTATATTTACAAGGTGCAATGCGTGTTTCTTTGTTTGTGTATATTACAGAGCGTTGCCGTTTGTTAGTGTTATGTCATATGCGTTAATGAAACAAAAACATACATATACAGTTATGATAATGACGTACGCTTTCAGTCATCCCATTCTAACGTGATTGATGGTAATAGTGATGATAATGGTGATGATAATGGTGATGGTAATGGTGATGATAATGGTGATGATAATGACGGAGACAACAACGACTATGGTGTGGTGATGATTCCTTCCGCTCGTTCATTCTAAACC